>APFE030951922.1:4745-29674 GCA_000404065.3 Pinus taeda | reverse complement strand
TCCTTTCCACAACTCATTGAAGATGAGGGTGTGTTTTATCATCCGAGACCATTCAGGATAGTTCTCCTTGCTAGTGAGAACTATTCCTACCATGGAGATGATTGAATGCATTCTGTAAAAAAAAACTTTTGCTGTTAGAAAAGAATACTTCTGCCAATATACAG
Source organism: Pinus taeda (assembly GCA_000404065.3). Classification (NCBI taxonomy): domain Eukaryota; kingdom Viridiplantae; phylum Streptophyta; class Pinopsida; order Pinales; family Pinaceae; genus Pinus; species Pinus taeda. The sequence continues at coordinate 29,510 of APFE030951922.1, read as the reverse complement.
TAAAAATGTACTCAAAAGGGCATTCTCAAAGGGTATTATTGCCCACTAAGACTTCTAAGATAAGGTTTTCATGTACCCATTGAATCATTGTCATCACAACTTCAATACGCAGAGAGGAAATGACTTTCAAAATGTATACGGTTACCAATAAAAACATTCAATGTATATGCAGTATACGACCTATTTTCAAAAAGGGCTCAATGCATTATGGATGTTCTGCCTCCACCAAATATTCCGCTACAAAATTTATTTATTATTTTATTTTTTGTTCAAATGCTGGCTTATTGTTGTATCCTTTTCGCATAATAATGCAAACTAGAGCGACAAGTAATAGATACACTTATTCATACTTTAAAAAAAAAACAGCCGATAAATAACCAACTGCTCATATTCATCCTTGAAGACCGACAACCCAACAAGCAAGTCTGCCACCAGCGTTCAAAAAATATATATCAGGCAGTGTTCGAAAAGATATATCAGGCAACGTTCAAAAAGATATATCAACAATAAGCAACATGTCTGCTTGCTGTTCATGCAACAGTCAGAAGAAGTCGTGGAAAACAGTGGGGCGATTGGATTTAGAGAGTCGCTAAGCCGAATCGGATAGACGAACATGGAGAGCCAAGGGAAAATGTAGTCCTCCTACCAACGCTTCCCAACAACCAAAATTTGAGAATTGAAGGATGATTACATGAAGTTCGAGCTGAGGAACACGGACCGCTCCATTGCCAATGCCCTTCGCAGGGTGATTATTGGAGAAGTACCCACCATCGCCATAGACCTTGTTGAAATTGAGAGAAACTCCTCGGTCCTCAACGACAAGTTTCTTGCACACAGGCTCGGTTTGATTCCCCCAAGGGATTGATTTTTGTGTATCTGTTGATACACGAAAAGGTAAAAAAACGCTGTCAAATGCTCCAGACACAGTTTCCCCGAACAGCTAGAACAAGGCGGAATGGTTGCTGTAGTGGGTAAGCCTTGGCAGATTGGAGCCAACAATTTGGAATATGGACAGACCAGCGTCAGACCAGCTTTATGGATAGATACGTTATGGATAGAGGGGATATGTCAGGACAGAGGCAGCGCTGGTGCACCAGAGAGCATTATGTCAGGACAGAGGGGATATGGCAGACAGAGGAGTTACAAGGCACACAAGCTAAAAAAGGAGCTGGCTCTCATACCATGTTAGGCCAGGCAGTAACTCCATTAGACAGAAAAAATGATTCATATTATTCCATCAGGTATTTTATTGTTATATACAAAAGGGTGTGACTGCTCAGTTCATCTCCTGATGACTGTTCACATTCCTAATTTAATTATTTACATAAATTCTCCCAATCGTGAGGATTAGGTGTCAACACAATTGTTGTGACAAGGCATCATAATGTTGTTTCAAAATTTCATATTGTTCCATCATTGTTTCTTTTAAACAACTAGTCTCCATAACCTATTGCTCCTCTAGCGTGCGAAGTTGCTTATTCAAATTTCTAGTTTCTGAGTTAGGAAAAGACTAAGATTCCTCCTCCAAGTCATCAAGGATGTCAATATTATCTTGAGATTCATCTGCAAGCATTTGGAAATATCATCCCATGGTTGATTCCAGATGTTCAACCTTCTTGATTTTCTCATCTATTGAAGTTTACAACCTATTTTTGAGTGTCACCCTCTTTGTTTGCAAAAGATATACAACTGATTGTAAGTAAATGAATTCTTTAGGAATTTCCTCTGTTGTCATCTTCTCACAAAGATCCTACAATGTTCTACCCATCTTGAAAAGACAAAGTTGACAAATTTATTTTCACTAGCCACATAAGTAAAATTGCTACAAAGTAAGCTTGATGATGACAACAACATCAACATATGCTTCCAATCCACCTAGGTTTGCATGAATAGCATACAACCAAATCAACCAATTAGACATATGGTGATTCTTCAATGGGCATCTTTTATAATTGCTCTTAACCTTTTTTCAACAAATCCTTAGAAATTAATATCTTGAAATATCCCCATAAAACTTTTGCTCAAAATCTTTTTTAACCAAAAAGGATCCTAAAATATATGAAAAAGGACCGCGTGAATTCATACCAACATGAATTAAGCTCCCCAAAACAAAATTAGAGTGTGCCACAACGTGGTGATGCTTCTTTGATCATGAAGCTAAGTAAATCTGCAGGCCGACAGAACATAACATTGCCCAAAAATTGACTGGTTGTCTTCGGGGTAGAAGAGTAAAAAAAAATGTGTTGCAAGACATCATAGTCAAAGGCTCTAGGTTGGTTTTAATCTAAGGTAATGGCAATGATTCGGTTGTCATTGAATCTCGATTCACTTCTCCACACTCACCAACACCACACATAGATCGATGTATAGATCAAAGTAGCTGGAGAAAATAACTTTTGGAGTATTTGTTCATTTAATGAGAAGCCACCAATTAATGAAGAAAATTTGATTAAATTGTGATTGGCCGCCTTTATGGCCAACAAATATCCCACCCATGGTAATTGAAAGCAAAATTGTGGCCACACTATTTTGGCAGCTCCATCAACAGACCACCTTAGGGCGTGAAACAAAAAATACCTCAGATCCACAACCAATTTTGACAGATATTTCAGATATATAGTCATTCTTAGTAGATCTAAGCATTCAATGAATAATGGAAGGTCCCATCATGAGAACAAATGTTGGAGAAAATGTTGTGCACAATATATGCTAAAAAAACATAAAAGCAAAAACTACATTCAAGTAGAAATGTGTTGAATTAACTTGGACTAAGAATAGTTGAATCGCAGTCACCGGGGCATATGCAGGAAAATCCCATATGGCAATTATTTTTCAATGTTTCACATGAATTGCTAAATGATGGGAAGCCAAACAATATATCTATTCAAACTGCCAAAACTGTGTTTGGCCAAGAAGCCCATAATACGAAGATAGGAGCAATCATGTTCTATTGCATGAGAATCATTCTCTCATGTGACCTCACTACTTGCAATTCAATTCCTCACTTGCTAACACTTGTATACAACAATTATTCCTAGCTCGTAATCATTCCTACCTGAGCATGTTTTGTCAAATCCAACCCAATCAATAGGTCAAGTTAGCCCCTACAATGCTAAAATTATTAGTCTATACAATGAACAATTGATAGGATTCTTTACTTTTCAGGATTTTTGAGCATTTGAGATGGTTGTTTAGCAAGTCCTTAGATGCCTAAGCCATCTTGCCCTTGTGGTAATGATTCTTCTCCCACATCAACGTAGAAAAGTTTGAAGCTCCATTTTCATCTTCAGGTGAGAAGGTAAAATTGAGTAATAAAGGTACTAAGGGGGCCACAATACTGAAATTCAATGAAGAAACACATTTGTCCTCATTTTCGTTTTCAGGTGACCGGGTAAAATTAAGTGCTAAAGCTTTAAAGGTAGCGCAAAAGGAACCTTTGAAGTCATCAATGGTAGTTCTATCTTTGTTCAAAATTGGGTGAGAAAGTTGCACATTGGATGTAGCGTGGATGTTGGGTGGCCATTGGATGGAAGATCTTTAGGTGATGGAAATGGTGAAAATGGGAACACTTTAATCCCCTCCCCTTCTTCTTCTGTAGTGATGATGGTAGGAGGTGGACTAGCAAGAGGTACATGAACATGTTCCTACTGTGGGGTTGCTGCAAAGATTTTTAAGGCCTGAAAAGGGTCCTAAAGTGTATTTGGGTGTGTCCCAGTAGTTTAGTATGGGCTTAGATTTTGTTTAGTTACCAGTACTGAAAGTGATCTCATGATTCATTATACTGTAGTTTTCTCCATGGTGGAGACTTTTGGGAGCTTGTTAAGGAGATTTTGACTGTAAGTTCGTATAGTTTTATTGTCAAATGTCTTCTTTTAGATTATCAAGAATTTTGACAGTTTTTATGTGTTGTTCTAGTTGATTGAATACTATCATGTGTTTTAATTGAAGCCTAGCACAAACCCATTTAAACTTGGGTTTTCAATAGTTATGAAGCTTGAGGTTGTATATGTTGAATTCCGGTCTGCCCCCACTGTGATTCAATGGTTCATCAATCTATGTTAAGTCGATATGCTTCACGGAGATTTGGAAAAGAGACGTGCATATCAAATTGTTGTATTGTGTATATGATTGAAGAGTAGCACATACTAAGATGAATCTGTAGGTTGCAAATGTAGAGGTCACATATCTCGAATTATAACCCACATACATTGTGTTTCAATGCTTTATTTGAGATGAATCCCGAAGCTTTGCATCTTGAGAAGATACAAAACTCGAGTTAAGATGGCTTTGTGTTAGTGCGCATATTCATTTGCACACACACATGAATAACAAAAGTGTTGATGGACCTCCTCACCCCTACACATTTGTAGAGAAGTTTGTTTCTGTTAGTGCAAGCAATGGATAAATGATTTTAGTTTTGTTTCTATGTGTAGGGATATAAAACTAGAGTTAAGATGGCTTTGTGCTAGTGCTCATTATCATTTGCACACACACATGAATAACACAAGTGTTGTCCAACCTTCCCTCCCCTCCATAGTTTTAAAGCAATTTGTGTAACAACCCCAGGTAAAATTCCATGTAATAAATGGACATTATAAAAAGAAAAATAAAATCAAGGTCATGGGACACATATTGCAAGCTAAATGAGGAAAAAAATTATATTGGGATCCACTTGTGGTTAATTATTTATTGGCCATGTAAAAAGGCATTGGCATTGGCAAGAGGTAATAAATGACAATTTAATACAAGAAATAAAGAAAAATAAGAGAAAATGAAGATGAAGAGACAAAAATATGCATGCGAGGGAAAATCAAGGAAAAGGAAAGGAAAAAGAAAAGAAATTGGGAGACACATCATTCTTGCAAGATTCACTTTTGGGAAAAGAGCAAGGGAGAACACTAAAAGAAGAGGGGAAGCAAGAGAGAGAGCACATAAACACAAGGAAGACACACGAAAGCAAGCAAGGAAAGAAAGGGAGCGCAAGAAGAGTATTGGACAACAGGAAACAAGGGAAAAAAATCTAGAAAGGAAGAGCAGAGAGCAAGATAATTTTGCAGGTAATGGGTTGGCTGTTTGATTATCTTACTAGGATGTGAATGCATGGCTTACACGTTGGTTTATTGGTCATGTTTGTTTCCATTGGAATGGGATTTTCCTGAATTGATAGTGATGTACAACCTTGTCTTTTCCATTTCCTAGATAGCCATGGTATAGTGGTTTATGATTTTGGTTGAGCTTTGGATTGCAGTGGATTTAGATCTAGTTGAGGTGGTCTCAGGAAAATCCCAAGGGTTGAGGGTGGAGATGGTTTTCTCTAGGAAGCTCTTGACAAGGGGGAAGAGACATGAAAATTCCTCTAGGTATGGTGAAGAAATCATAAGGCATCCAAGATTGTATTGGTTTTGGTGATTTCTAGACTAGTTTAGGTGAAATCATTGTGGCTTGAGGGTGGAGGTGGTTTAATCTTCGGGTTCCTTGTTTGGTTATGTTTGGTTTATCTGATGTGATCTCACCTTCATGCTTGGAATATGGGACGGGGGTGACTGGCTGAAAGAAATATTTGGTTTAGCCCAATCTATGGTTGGGTGATACGTGAAAGTCCCTAACTTGGTTAGTACTATGCATATGTTATTATGTGTTATTCTTTAATGATGATCTATGAACACATGTTCTGGTTTAATGTGTGATTTTATGACTATTTTTTCATGGCTACATTCTAGGTAAATGTTGGTTACATGCATGGTGTATTTCTCATTATGTGATTTGCTCTTGTTATGGTTCTATTCCATGGTTTGAAAGGCTCCTGGTTGTTTTATATGAATGCATGAGCTAATAATTTTTTGTTGCAAATAGCTTGAGAGGTAAGTAAGCCTTCTTGATGAACCTTTAAACTAATGAAACAGTGAACATTTATGCATTCATAACCCATAGGTACTATGTTTACAAGGTGTTTGTATAAATTATTGTTATCTGTTATGCAAGCTTGAGCAAGAATAAGACTTGGAAAGAGAGATTGAAGACTCATAGAGACTGTTGAGAATTTTTTGGAAAGATCTGGGCAGTTGGCATGTTGGCTTTCTTGAAAATATGGAACAAAGTCTTTGGTCACACTCTTAAAACTAGGAAATTTTGGTTGTATCTGTACTCAGACTGAGTTTTGCATGTTTTTGGAGCCTTCTGCCTACACTAACGAGCCTTTATGCATGCAACTAGGTCATAAATTAGTTCAATGAGTGGTCTAGACTCAGGAAAAGGTCACCGATGGAATCAAGTTGTTAAGAGTGTGATCAAGTGTTCCTGAGTGTTGCGGTAAGTGTTCGACAAGTTTGGAAAGTTAGGTCCCATTTCCATAATTGAATCTTGGAAGTTGGGTCATGCATAGTAAATCTTAGCTCATGTTTACCCTGGTGAACTTGTAAAAGTGGGTAAATGTTGGGGTGGGGTGTTATAGAGTGGTATCAAAATAGGTTCACAACACTATACCTCGGGGTAAATGAAATTTTTTATACATACATGTCAGTTGTCTATATGTTTATCGTGCATGCATGTAAGTTATTGTTGTTATCACTATTGTATCCATGTGCATGATATGACTTTGATATTATTATTATGTATCATGCTAATCTGGATTGACCTGTTCATATTTAATAGCCTCACCAACAAGAAGTTGAGGTGATGCTTTTGACTATGCCTTTTATTTGGTTTATCTAATAGTGATATGTTGTAGGAAATAGAAGGCCAAGATATGAAAAGTAGAATGGTGGATTAAAGTTCATATGACTCCCCATACATACCAGAAAAGAAATCAGTTGAATAGCAAGGAGAGGGAGACTCCCATGATCTAGTAGATAGTCTCCCGTGATCTAGCAGATACATTGACAAGTTTGAAGGAAGAGATCATAAGTTGTAAAGAAAATAATGAGAGGTTAATTGAAGAACAAGAAAGGCTTGCAAAAACTCAAGAAAATAAAGCTGAGGTCAAAGTAAGGACTATTGGGGATCATTCATGGAGATATGCAAGAAGAAAAGACTAATGAAGCAGATGGAAATAGGTCTCAGGTAAAGGATAGACAAGGATGATATAGTAAAGAGTGGCAGCCTCTTGGATACACTTGAGAGGAGGTCTAGTATGCATGTATTTAATTCTAGCTTTACTTTTGGGAGACATCATCTCCATCACCACTAACATCATTATAAGAGGAGTGAGAAGGGGTATTTTCCAGAGGAATTCAAGAAAGCTAAGCCTCCTACTTTTGATGGTGAGATGACCAAGTCAGAAGATGCATAAGCATGGCTACTTGGAATGAGGAAATTATTCAGGCTTCATGATTACTCATAGAATATGGAAGCCAAGATAACCACTTTCAATCTCAAAGGAAAAGTAGATATCTAGTGGGAAGATGTCAAGCATGTTAGAGGCATCAGGGATGAGGATTTTATTTGGGAAGAATTTGAAAGACTCTTCAGGAATAAATACATGTTTGAGATGTATCATGATGGAAAGGCCAAGGAATTCTATGAACTCAAGATGGTTTCCATGATAGATGAATAATATAAAAGCACATTTCTAGAATTATTGAGATATGTTCCCTATCTCAAGGATGAGAAAGAAAATATTCAAAGGTTCATCAGGGGATTTTCATTATAATTCAAACATCAGATTGATTTTGATGAGCCTGAATCATTGTAGGAAGCTATCAGGAAGTTGAAGCATTGTTATGAGTAGTCAAAGTGCAAGCCTGAGTTCAAGCGTGATTGGAAGGGTAGTGAGACGACTAAAGAAAAATTTCCTAAGAAGTGAGGAAGTTCTCAGGATGCATGTGACAAGGAAAATATGGCCCCACATAAGAAGTCCAATGTAGCTAAGAAGGTACATGGGTCTTAGCCTGTGGAACAAAAAAATAAAGGAAGTGGTAGAGAACCTTTGAAGTGTTAGATTTGTGGTATAGATCATCCAAGAAGGATTGTCCATTGTATCAAGGTGGGAAGCCTCAAATATACAATGCTCAGGAGGCACAGATAGTTGGGGATGTAGGTTAGATCATTCATCAGATCTATGTAGCAGTTGATAACAGACAGGCAAACCACCAGACGTCCATTATCGAGATGGAAGGTAAGCTTTGTGATCAAGTTGCTTCTATTTTGATTGATCCTGAATTGAATTATAGTTATATTAGTCTTGAACTAATGGATCAATATCGTTTGAATAAGGAAGTGCATGTAGAATCTTGGTTGGTGTAGTTGGCTATAGGTCCCAAGAGAAGAGTTCATCATTGGGTGAAGTCTTGTGCATTTGAGCTTAATGGCATGCCTACGACAACATGCCTAAATTTGATTCCTTTGGGTTCATATAGCATGGTTTTTGGCATGGATTGGCTATTTATACATATGACCAAGGTAGATTGCTATGAGAAGGCCAATGAGTGCTTGGATGAGGATGGAGAAAATAGAGTCATGCAGGGAAAGAATAAGCCTACGTCAATGAGGATGGTTATAACCATGCAAGCTAAGTAGAACTGTAGGAAAATATGCTTATCATTTGTAGTACATGTTTTCAATGACAAAGGGAAGGAGGATGAGGATGGTGAGATCTTGAGGAGATATCCTATCTTGGAGAATTTTTAGGATGTTTTTCCTTCAAAGATTCCAGAGCTTCCTCCTCATAGGGAAGTGGATTTGTCTATTAAGTTGATGCCAAGAGTAGCACCAACATCTAAGGTACCTTACATGATGAGCACTCTCGAGTTGGTGGAGCTAAATATGCAGCTTAAAGAGATGTTTGATAAGGGATGCATACAACCAAGTGTGTATCCTTAGGGTGCACCAGTGTTGTTTGTAAGAAAGAAGGGTGATACTCTCATATTGTGCATTGATTACAAATAGCTAAATCAGGTGACTATCAAGAACAGGTATCCATTGCCTCATATTGATGATTTGTTTTATCAACTGAAGGGAGTTGGTGTATTTTTGAAGATTGGTCTGAGATCAGGATATCATCAGGTGTGCATCAAATAAGAGGACATCTATAAAACTACATTTTGTACAAGGTATGGGCACTATGAGTTTGTGGGGGTTCCTTTATGTCTTACCAATGCTTCGGCCACCTTCATGTGTATGATGAACAATATGTTGCACCCTTACCTGGTTAAGTTTGTGATAGTCCTTGTTGATAATATATTGGTATATTCAAAGAATGAGGAGGAGCATGCATAACATCTCGTAGTAGTATTGGAATTTTTGAGAGAGCATAAGTTGTATGCCAAGGTCAACAAGTGTAACTTCTTTCTAACTCAGATTCATTACTCAATGGGACATGTTTCTGGGGGGGGATAATAGTGGATCCAGATAATATTAAGGCTATCATGGAGTGGCCAACTCCGAAGAATGTGGATGACGTTAGAATGTGGATGGCTAATCTTTGAGAAGTTATTGATAAATTTCTTGCAATAACTTCTCCAAGATTGGCTATCATATTACATCCTTGTAGAGGAAAGGAAATAAGTTTGAATGTACTATTGAGTGTGAAACTAGTTTTGATAAATTGAAGCACTTTCTTACCAATGCTCTAGTTTTAAGGACTTCAGATCCTGATAAATACTTTGTGGTTTGTAGATATGCTTGTAAAGAAGGACTTGGCAGAGTCCTGATGCAGGAAGGGCAAGTGGTTTTCTATGAATCACAAAAACTGAATGAGCATGAGAAGAATTATGTGACTCATGATCTTGAGTTGACAATTATCATTCATGCATTGAATATGTGGAGACATTATCTCCTTGGTAGGAGGTTCATTTTGATGAGTGATCATAAGGACCTAAGGTATTTGTTTGACTAACCCAATGTAAATGCAAGGAAAAATAGATGGTTGACTACTCTCAGTGACTTTGATTTTGAGATCGGGGACAGAAAAGGAAAAGAGAACTAGGTTGCAGATCCTCTCAGTGGGAGAATGTAGGTGAATCATATTTCAGTTGTCAACTCTTATGGGACAGATTTGAAAGAGTGGATCTTACATGCTGGGCGACATGATGAGAGGTACCAACAATTGAAGTAGAGATTGCAGCAACAAGGTGATAAGGATGAGGAGTATCACCCCATGGGAAATGGTTTGGTTATATTCAGGAGTAGGATCTATGTTCCTGACAATGGTGAATTAAAGAACCTTATTCTGAGAGAGTTTCATGTCAATCCCTATTCAAGCCACCCAAGACACTTGAAACTTTGACAACTATAAATAAGTTCTATTATTAGGCTAACTTGAAGAAAGAGGTGGCCAAGTTTGTTGCTAAGTGCTTGGAATTTCAATAGGTAAAATATGAATGCAAGCATCCAACTGGTTTTTTTACAACCTATTTCGATTCTAGAATGGAAATGAGAGTTCATTTCCATGGATTTCATCACAATATTGTAAAGGATATAACAGTCTCCTCCCATATCTACCCACTTTCACCAGCTTGCTCAGGGTAAACATGAGTTTAAGGGCTACTATGACATGAATCAACCTCCCAGGTGACCTTAAGGAAATGGATTCGACAAAACAAGACCTTATTGACTTCCCTCAGGTGCTACAGGACTCCCAGTAAATAACCAACCATTCCAGGTGTCCAGACCCTGAGCTAACTTGTTTTTTCACTGATCTGAACTCATAGTCGCATGCACAAGCATGCATCCATGTGAATGAAAGCATCTAGTCACATTCATAATCCTAGAAGGGAGAAACCACAATCTTTTTTTCATAGTTTTGTGCCTGCTACTGCCAAATCAGTGCCACCTTTTTAGGGCTAGACTCTAAGTCACTCCCCAAAACTTGATGAAACTTTCCAAAATAATAAATGGCAGAAGGAAAAAGCCTTTAACACAAAAATTAGTCAAGAACTTGACCTAACCAAGCCTGACCATGACATACATTCCGTCAAATACGTGACAAACATGAGATCTACAGGTCATGAATGCATATCTGAACATAGGGATATGAAACTTATCTGAGGTTTACCAAGAAGGACTAATGTCATCTCACAATATCTACAATAACATCTATTAGTTCATACATTCATTAACCATTAATTAATCAATCAAACATGATAAGTTCCATAACTTGAATATGTCATGGAACCATGCTTATTACCAACATATAACCATATAAATAACATTAATAGAATAACCTTTAAAGCCAGATAATAACAAGTACATTTACTCATGCAATGTAAGAGGAACTTAGCTCTTATTGACATATGTAAAATCCAACCAAGTTAGGGACTTCCATGCACTACCTGACCATAGATTGGGCTAAACCAAATCTTTCTTTCAGCCAATCACCCTCGTGCCATATTCCAAGCATGAATGTGGGATCTCATGGGATAAACAAATCCATAAACAACCAAGGGAATCTGGAGGTTAAACCACCTTCGCCCTCAAATTATTGTGATATCACTTAAACCGATCCTGAGATCATAAAACCAAATCGATTTTCGATGCCTCAAAATTCCTTCAGCATCCCTTGAGGAATTTTCCTGTCTCCACCTAGTTGTTGAGAGCTTCCCATAAAAAACCATCTCCACCCCCAACCCTTGGGATTTTCTTGAGACCACCTCACCCATATCAAAAACCTTATGGTAGTCCAAAGCTCAACCAAGAATGAATCCCATCACACCATGGCTATCTGTAAATGGAAAGGGAAGATTGAAACCATTGTCACACTTGGAAAAAACCCATGCTAATGACAATAAGAGAACCAAATACACACATGGATATACCATGCATGTCAAAACCAACTAGGAAATCATACATGCAACCCGTTACCTACAAGTATTCTCACTGAAGCCGCTTGATTCAACCTTTCCTTGCTTGATCCTTGATTTCCTTTGCTTTCCTTGTCCTTCATTTGCTTGCTTGCTTTCCTTCTCCTCTTGGTGCTCTTCTCCTCTCTGAGACTAATTCCAAAGATGAACTAACAAAAAGATGTTAACTGATCCTAAAAATCCTTTTTATCATTGAGGCCTCTAATTTCTTCATTTTCCTCTATTTTCCTTTAGTTTCCTCCTCACATGAAACTTGTGACATTTCACCTTCCTTTTCTCCTATTTTTCATTATTTTCATAAAATAAATGCCAATGATACCTTTTTTCTTTTCAAATCCATTGCAAATTTTGTGTAGCCATAATAAATAGAAAGTGATGCCCACTAGGATGTTTTACCCGACATTCATATTAGAATACACATCCCATGACCTTGGTCTTATTTTTCCTTTATTAACTTTATTACATGCACTTTTAACCTATGGTTGTTACAGACCCCTCCCCCTTAGGGGAACAATGTCCTCAGTATTCAATGACACTTATGACCAACAAGTCCATTGAAAATCAAAACATACTGCCTATGGAGCTTTATAATCCATCTTGTTGCGGTATTTACAATGCGCACTACTGAAAACATGATAATCATACTGTGTATTGAAGCTTTATAACACAACTCATTACGATATTTACAATAACAACCACATATACTTATACACATTTTCTTCAACCAGCAAATAACCATGCTATTTAAGGAGCTTTATAAATCCAGCTTGATACAATATTTACAATAATATACACATATATTCATAGGCACATTTTCTTTAACTAGAAAATAAAAGGATATAGTGCCTGCATCTGCAACAAGGGAATCCATAGGCTCACACCTCCAACCTCAAAGAAATACCAAGATTCACCTCCTTCCCACGAAGTCCAAAATCCACTATCAAAGTCAACCCATATCCAATTTCTAGCGTTATGATCCTTGCGCTACTTGTTCCCTACGTGAATAGTTACCAACTCATTGTTCGAGGGAACAATCTCAATGTGCCTCTGATTCCATCTAGCAATGCTAATGGCTAAAGAAAATCCATCCCCTGACCTTACCTTCTCTGCTACACAATCTCTCAAGAAATTCAGTCACTGCCTTCTGTGCTGTCATTCACCTTCCAAGTTCCTTGGCATCCCCTTTCCCTAGTGATCCATCCATTGTCAAGGTTTCCTCATATCATAAGATCCAAAACCGTGGCATAACCCTGCCTCAAAACCATCATACTAGTCATAGTATGCTCATGGAAATCAATGGATACTATTGGGTACTAATGTCCCAAAATGGCCCTGCTCCTAAAGAGATTTAATAACATGCTATTGCTTGTTCCAATTCCTTTTGTCACTATTAATTCTTGTAGGAAATATCAACCAGCCACACTAGGCATCTTCAACTACCCAAACTAGGAATTTCTAAGCTTTCTTGTACCAAGCACATAATTGTCATTAAATTCAAAACAAATTGAAATAAATTCAAATTGTACCTCATTGGTGGCATGTAAATAAGGTACACTTGTGATTATGTTTAGTTCATTTCACAACAAGTCAAACTAGTTTTTTGATCAAATCATCATGTATAAACATATCTCATCTGGTTAGCTCAAAACACAACCATAATAATTTAGAATCATAAATCTCATGCATAATTAAAAACTGAAATAAAATATTGATACTTATATTTCAAATGGTTCTTTGCTTCTACCTTTGTTCTTTTTACTTTCTGTACACACACTAAATCGACTGCCAAACCCGATAAGCACCCAATGCCTTATCTTTAAGCAACAAGGGAATCCAAAGACTAAACCACCTCCTCCCTCAATATCAGCAACAAGGATATCCCAAGACTAAATCGCCTCAATCCTCAATAGAAAGAAGGGTATCGCGAGACTAAACTGCCTCAACCCTCAATAGAAACAAGTGTATCTCGAGACTAAACCGCCTCAACCCTCAATATCAGTAAGAAGGGTATCCCGAGACTAAACGCCTCAACCCTCAACAACAACAAGGGTATCCCGAGACTAAACTTCCTCAACCCTCAACATCAACAACAAGGGCATCCAGAGACTAAACCAACTTGACCCTTAATAGCAACCACGAGGGCCCAGACAAACCCATACCTTCCTATCCCATCACACTGTATAACACATACACATACACAGTGTACCACAACACATATACCTACACCCGGTGTACAACACCACACATACACTTACACCTGGTGCATGACAGGACACATATACATACACATCGTACAATACCACGAATACACCTGTCGCAATACGACGATTGCACAAGACTCGTAGCACCATACCAAATATACACAACACAACATGTGCAACGTGTACACAATACCACATGTACACGATGCCACTTGCAAAACATGTACACAACACCACATGCATGACATGTGCACAACACCATTTGTACATTGAACACTGCATAAACAACATGTACACAACACCATATATACACAACACCACATGTACACAACATCACAGGAAAACATGTACAACATGCACAACATATACACAACAATAGTACCACACATCCAAATATTACATTGTCTCTATCAGGAAACCTTGCTTCCAGTGTCTCTCCACCATCTATGCTTATCCCAACATGTCACAAATCAGACTACTCTCATTCTATTGATGTATCCATCAACATCACCTATCCATAACATAAACATAGACATAGTACAAAAACATAATATCGAATCATATCCACATGATACTAACCTCATATTTCTTTCAGGGCTACTCTTCCCACTTGATACCAAGAACCTTCTCATGCCATTCACTTGCATAAGCAATCATTCCTCCACAAGAATGAACTTTGATGGTTTGTCAGACAATGACATACATACATACATATATACATATATACATATAAATGTTAGCATAAACAATCATGATCCCTGGCGAACCTGTCATACAACAACATACATACATACATGTATACATATATAATCATGATCACAACATAATTACCATATATCATAAGGTCAATAACATCTTCCTTTATCCATGCACAACATGTACAACATTGAGAATAATAGTTGCCAACATAACCAAGGTATTTGACACCTTAATCCATTCACCTTACCTTTCCTAGTCACCTTTCTCATGACTATCATGCCACCTTCCATTTACACCAATGTACCTAACCAATCCAACTGGTTGTCATATCCTTACCTTCAGCTACCCTTATACATGCACCGAGTTTCATCCAGTTTTTACATTGTTGAGTACCACACAGCTCTCCCTGAGCTCCATTAACTTCCTCCTTCCCAACCAATTCCAAAAGCCCTCAAAAAATAAAAGGAAAGAACTAGAAGCAACTAAGAAGAAAACCCTAAAAACCCAGTAGCAATACGACACCACAACAAAGTGGCATGGCCATGCACAAGACAAAAATAAAATTGAAAATCAAATGCAACCAAATCAAAAAGGAAAAAAATCATGAAACTAGCAATGAACATCATGACTCAATTCCCATGGGTTCCTAATTACTTCCAAAGGAAATATCAAACCAAGCCTTCTTCAATATTTCATGGTAGTCTCTTTTTCCATGCAACTCCCCTGCATCATATTGCCATAAACACACAACTCTTAGTGTATAAATAGATATACAATATACTAGTTACCTTACCATGTTATGCCAAACATGTTGCCTTGTAATTGAACATGTACATATATCATCGCTCAAGGGACTCCAATTCCTTGACAAATATTTCCATAACTAGAAACCAACTATTATAATTGTCAAATACATGTTCATGAATATAACACATATCCACATAATGTTAGACAAGATCAAAGGTAAGAAGACATATTATATGCAAAGCACTCGTTCGTTTGGAATTGTGGTTTCCAAATATAGCCAAAGAAATTTTCATCCAATTCCTTTTTTTTACCTTTTTCCTTGTTGAAGTTGAGTCTTACTATGTCCTATCACATCATCCAGATGTTAGTTATGTAAACAAATCAAATATTACCTTGTCATGCTAATACCAAGCATGTTTCCCTACAACTTCTCACACTGTCAGTTACATGTCCCAAATATCAAGGCATCATGTCTATTAATTTGAAATCAATCTTCACCAAGACTAAGAACCATGTTATAATCGACAATCAACTAATAGTCATTAGTCATAATTACTACAACTAGTACCCACTAAGACTCAAGTACATATCAACTGTCTCAGCATATATTATGTTACTACAACCATCTCAAAGCAAGATCATTCCTTCATGCAATCTTATAGACACATAACTATCATGCAATTAATCAACATTCAAACAACTTGTAACCATACCATGTTAGCTAAACCAAATAGACAACATAATCCAACACCTATTGCAATGTATCTCAGGGGAGGCTATCACATCTACACAAGCCAGTCTAGATAAGCATGATACATGATAATATAAAGAATTGACTGTCATACAAGCACCATCATGAAAATAATCCTCATGCATATGACCATAATAACAATAACATGACTGCCATGCATATAAAAGCAAGTGGCTACCTTTCATGACTCTCTGACACATGTGCATATGACCACACTGATCAAATAACATCTATCATGCATGTAACCATAACAACAATAGAATGACATACATGTACATAACCATAATGTATGTAAAAACCATTAGCCAACATACGTGCATACCCAACATACAAACTTGTATGACAATCTACTCTTACCCTCTAATGCTGCAACCTCGCTCTAATGATATACATCTCTTGTTTTATCTTGGAAAATTTGTCAGTCTCATAACATACCAACAACATCATAATGACAGATAGTGCGTACAACAACCTCAACCATAACAATACATGCATAACAACATGCATCTGGCCCATCCGATCCAAGTGTTGAACCATGTGCTGATACTAATCTGTAACACTCTCCTCCCATATCTACCCACTTTCATCAGCTTTCTCAGGGTAAACATGAGATGAGGGGCTACTATGACATGACTCAACCTCTTAGGTGATCTTAAGGAAATGGAGCTGACAAAACAAGGACTTACTGACTTCCCTTAGGTGCTACGAAACTCCCAGGAACTAACCAACCATTCTAGGTATCCAAACCTTGAGTTAACTTGATTTTTCATTGATATGAGCTCCCATTCGCATGCAATATCCTGCTTCCATGTTACTGAAATCCTCCATTCGCATGCATAGACATACAAGGGAGCGACTACAGTCTTTTTTTCACAGTTCTGTGCTTGCTACAATGAAATATGTGCCACCTTTTCATGGCTAAACTCCAGGTCACTACCCAGAACTTGATGAAACTTTCCAAAATAATAAATGACACAAGGAAAAATCCTTTAACACAAAACTTAGTTAAGAAATTGACCTAACCAAGCCTAACCATGAAAAAAATTCCATCAAACATGTGGTGAACATGAGATCTACAGGTTATGAATGCATATCCGAACATAGGGAAAACTTATTTGAGGTTTACTAAGAAGGACTAATTCCCTCTCACAATATCTACAATAACATCTATTGTGTCATGCATTCATTAACCATTCGTTTATCGATCAGACATGATAAGAGCCATAAATTGAATCTGTCATAGAACCATGCTTATAACCAACATATAATTAGATAAATAACATTGATATAATAGCCATTAAAGACAAGTCATTTACTCAGGAATTCCAAGAGGAACTTAGATCTTATTGACATATGAAAAAGCCAACCAAGTCAGGATTTCCATGTACCACTCGACCATAGATTGGTTTAAAATAAATATTTCTTTCAACCATGAATGTGGGATCTCATGGGATAAACCAATCCATAAACAACTAAGGGAATTTAGAGGTTAAACCACCTCCACCCATACACTAGTGTGATCTCACCTAAATTGGTACCACGATCACAAAACCAAATTGAGCTTGGATGCCTCAAAATTCCTTCACCATCCCTTGAGGAATTGTCTGGTCTCCACCTACTTGTTGAGGGCTTCCTAGTGAAAAGCATATCCACCCCCAAACCTTGGGATTTTCCTGAGACCACGTCACCTAGATCCAAAACCTTCTGGTTATCCAAAGCTCAACCAAGAATGAATCCCATTACATCATGGCTCCCTAGAAATGGCAAGGCCAGGATGAAATCATAGCCACACCCGACAAAAACCCATGCTAATGAAAAAAGAGAACCAAATACACACATGCATATACCATGGATGCCAAAACCAGCTAGGAAATCATACATGCACCCTATTACCTGCAAGTATTCCCGCAGAAGCCACTTGATCCAACCTTTCCTTGCTTGATCCTTTCTTTCCTTTCATTTCCTTTGCTTTCCTTTGCTTTCCTTGTCCTTCCTTTGTTTGCTTACTTTCCTTCTCCTCTTGGTGTTCTTCTCGTCTCTAAGACGAATTCCAAAACTGAACTGACAAAAGGCTGTGAACTGATCCTCAAAAGCCTTTTTATTATTGAGGCCTTTAATTTCTTTATTTTCCTCTATTTTCCTTCAATTTCCTCCTCACATGCAACCTGCGACCTTTCACCTTCCTTTTCTCCTATTTTATATTATTTTCATAAAATAAATGCCAATAATGCCTTTTTGCCTTTTCAAATCCTTTGCCATTGCCTTTTCCAATTTCCCTTAGCCATAATAAACAAGAAGTGATGCCCACTAAGATGTTTTTCCCAACATTCAACTTGGAATACATGTCCCATGACATTGGTCTTATTTTTCCTTTATTAACTTTACTACATGATTTTTTAACCTATGACTGTTACAAAGGGGGCAACATGACTCCATCATGGTTGTCGCTGATAAGTTGAGAAAGGTAGCTCACCTCATTGTAGTTAAGTATATTAATTCAACTAGCGAAGTGGCTCAAATCTTCATTAAGGAAACAATGAGGTTGCATGGGGTTCCTAAGAGGATTATATCAGATAGAGATGTCAAGTTCACTTCCAGATTTTGGAAGGAGTTTTTTGTAGGCTTGGGGACAAAGTTAGTCTTCAGTACAACTTATCATACATAGACAGATGGGAAGACAAATATGATTAACAAGTTTATTTAGTATATGTCAAGGATGTATGTCATGCATCAACAAAGGAAGTGGGATGAGTATCTTCCACAAGTGGAGTTTTCCTATAATAATGGATATCATGAATCCTTGAAGATGAGTCCATTTGAGGCTCTCTATGGAAGGCATTGTAATACTCCTATCAGCTAGAGTGATCGAGTGAGCAGGGTGCTGATTGGACTAGATATGTTGAGAGAGATGGAGCATGAGATGCAAGTCATAAAAAAAAATTGAAGGCAACATAGGATAGGTAGAAGAGCTATGCAGATCAACATAGTGTGTTTAAGGAGTTTAAGGTTGGGGAGCATGTGTACTTTTTTATCAAGCCCAAGAAGAGATCCTTGAAGATTGGGTCATGTGCCAAGTTGGGACCTCGGTATTGCAGGCCTTTTGAGATCCTTGAGAGGATTGGACCAGTGGCCGACAAACTTGATTTACCTCCATTAGTGAAAGTACATGATGTTTTCCTTGTTTCATTTCTTAAAAGATATGAACGAGATGCTGATAATGTGATTAATTGGTTTGTATTTCATGTGGCACTAGAAGGACAGTTCCATCTAGAGCCTTAATGCATCCTATAGTGGAAGAAGCTCATGCTATGGAACTGAGAAATAAAGTAAGTTAAAGTGCAGTGGAGAAAATTTGGGCTTGATGAAGCTACATGGGAGATGGATGATTAGATGTGGGCATTATATCCTTATTTATTTGCTGGTTAAAACAAATGTGCTTAGTTTTTATATATGTGTGTGTGTGTGTGTGTGATTGTA
The DNA here is from genome assembly GCA_000404065.3 of Pinus taeda. Classification (NCBI taxonomy): domain Eukaryota; kingdom Viridiplantae; phylum Streptophyta; class Pinopsida; order Pinales; family Pinaceae; genus Pinus; species Pinus taeda. Next base: position 9,840 of record APFE030951922.1, on the reverse strand, counting down.
AATACTACATCGAGATGTGGTTATAAAGCTCCATAAGAAGTATGTTGTCATGTTTTCATAAGTGTCGTAGAACACTAAGGATGACATTCCCCCGAGGGGAGGGGTTTGTAACAAACTCGGGGTTAAAATTCCATGTAATAAATGGGAACTATAAGAGCAAAAAAAAGCCAAGATCATGGGACACATATTCCAAATTGGAATGAGGAAAAACCATTATATTGGGATCCACTTGTGGTTAATTATTTATTGGCTATGGAAATTGGCATTGGAATTGGAAAGAGGCAATAAATGTCAATTTAATAGAAGAAATAAAGGAAAATAAGAGAAAAGGAAGATGAAAAGACAAGAATATGCATGCAAGGGAAAATGAAAAGGAAAAGAAAATAAATTGTGAGGGACATCATTCTAGTAGGATTCACTTTTGGGAAAAGAGCAAGAGAGAATGTTTACAGGAATAGGGGAAGCAAGAGAGAGAGAACTTAGACACAAGGAAGACACAAGTAAGCAAGCAAGGAAAGCAAGGGAGCGCAAGAAGAAGATTGGAAAGCAGTAGGAAAGGACAAAAAACAAGCAAGGAAGAGCTTACAACAAGAGGATTTTGCAAGTAACAAGTTGCGTGTTTGATTATCTTGCTAGGATGTGAATGCATGGCTTATGAATTGATTTATGGTCATGCTTACTATCACTGGAATGAGATTTGACTGGATTTATAGTGATGTACAACCTTTCCTTTTCCATTTCCTGGATAGCCATGCTGTAGTGGGTTCTCACTGTGGTTGAGCTTTGGATTGCTGCTTGATTTGGATCCAGTTGAGATGGCCTTAGGAAAATCGAAAGGGTTGAGGGTGGAGATGATTTTCTCCAGGAATATCTTGACAGGTGGGAGGAGACGGGAAAATTTCTCTAGGTATGGTGAAGAAATCATGAGGCATCCAAGCTTGTATTGGTTTTGGTGATTTCTAGACCGGTTTAGGTAAAATCACTGTGGCTTGAGGGTGGAGGTGGTTTAACCTATGGATTCCTTGTTTTGTTATGTTTGGTTTATCCAATGTGATCCCACATTCATGCTTAGAATATGGCACGAGGGTGATTGGATGAAATAAAGATTTGGTTCAACCCAATATATGGTTAGGTGGTACGTGGAAGTCCTTGACTTGGTTGGTGCTATGCATATGTTATTATGCGTTATTCTTTAACGACGATTTATGAGCACATGTTCTGGTTTAATGTGTGATTTTATGACTATTTTTTCATGGCTACATTCTGGTTAAATGTTGGTTATATGCATGGTGTATTTCTCATTATGTGATGTGATCTTGTTATGGTTCTATTCCATGGTTTGACAAGTTCCTGGTTGTTTTATATGAATGCATGAGCTAATAAGTGTTTGTTGCAGCTAGCTTGAGAGGGAAGTAAGCCTTCTTGATGAACCTATGATGAAACTAATGAAACATTGACCATTTATGCATTCATGACCCACATGTACTGTGTTTACATGGTGTTTGTATAAATGAATGTTATGTGTTATGCAATATTGAGCAAGAATAAGACTTGGAAATAGAGCTTGAAGGCTCATAGAGATTGTTGAGAAAGTTTTGGGCAGTTGGCCTGTAGGATTGCCTAAAAATTTAGAAGAATATTTGGCTACACTCTTGAGACTGGGAAATTTTGGTTGTAGCCATGCTGACATGCCTTTGTGCATGCAGATGGGCTGTAAATTAGGTTAAGGAGTGGTCTAGACTCAAGAAAATTTCACCAGTGGAATCAAGTCGTTAAGGGTCTGATCAGGTGTTTTTGAGTGTTGCGATATGTGTTGGACAGGTTGGTAAGTTAGGCCCAATTTCCATAACTAAATCTTGGAAGTTGGGTCATGCATAGTAACTGATATGATATATCATCTTAAACAATTATTAAGGTATTACAGACTCATGTGCATGGATATGCCTATGTTACTTTATGCAATGGATCGATAAGATTGTGAGTACATAGACAATGAAGCAGTAAGAGAAACATAATAGACAACACACATAAACACAACAAGTTTAATAAGGAGTTCACCCAACACTCCTGGGCTACATCTCCTGGTCCAGCCTTTAGTGGTGACCTCTCTATTATGTCTTCAAAATAGAGTTTTACAACAACGAGCTCAATTTGAGCCTCACACAACAGATACAAAATAATAAGGCTTTACTTGGATCCCCCAAGTCTCTTATGAGTACACAAACTCTCCTCATTGACTCTCTGTCTCTATTACTCTGTCTCAGCACTGCTTGCTCTATTTGTTCTCTGTCTGTGGATTTAAAGCCAATCTGCGTTGACTGTTCATTCCTCTTCTCAGTATTTCTGGCTTCCAGCCTCTGTCTTCTCGAATCCCCCTCCTGGGCGTTAAATACTCATTGCTAACGTTTTTAGGGGAGGTGGCCACCTATTCTACAATGAAAGAGTCCATCTAGCCGTTGAAATCCCTGGAAAAGCCATTCTCTATTTACATTGAGAAATTCCTTCAAACTCAAGAAAATCTACCACAACACAGTCTTTCAGACTTCAAATATTCATAATTCTGCCTTATATTTCTATCGGATCCGCCTTTAGGTTGACCTCACATCTCCACCGTTGATTTGGGAGATCTAGATCCAACGACTGTGGTTTATTTCGGGCGGCCCTTTCGTACGGGGGTTAATCGCCTGATGAGGGTGGTTTTCTCTCTCCTTAGCATGGACATGTGGCAGCCAGCATATGGGCTCGGGTGGAGCCCGACCCAAACCACTTACCACTTTGTTCCTCCTAAAATCCCACTTGTTTCGTGGATTTCCTTTGTATTTTGAAAATACGTAAAAACACTAAAAATCCCATAAAAACGGCTTTGGGAGGATTTGAAATGTTATTCAATTTCATTCCAAAACCCCTTCGGGTCTGGGTTTCATTGCATCAGTGCTTCACTTAGCGTTTCGTTTAATAAACAAAACATGAGAAAATACATTAAAAATGACAATTGACGGATCTCAAATCTTATGTAATAGCATTTATATTCCCATCGGGTCTGGTTAATCGCATCGCATATATATATATATATATATATATATATATATATATATTATATATATTATATATTATATATATGTGCATATAACCCCGCTCCATTGTGTTTGCTAATTGCGATATCGCGATGCGATTGATCGCAATCACATATCGTGATAACCTCGGGTCATTTGGTGAGTGCTCTATTTGTATTTTCCGACTGCGATTCTGCGATGCAACGTGGGTCGTCGATCTGCCCGCTTGATCAACGATCCTCATTGACTCCACCAATCACATTGCAAGTTTTATGTGGTGTGCTTAGATTTCCTCCACTTGTCACCACTGATTTGCGATTTGTCGATTAGATCTGGGCCATTGATCAGCCAGATTCGACGGCTTCTGTGCATTCACTATTCAAGCCTCCGATAAGCCTGTTTTCCACTGTTTCTTGGTGTTTTTGGCTGCTGATAGTGTTTTCCGATGTTTCTAAGGCTAGAATAGAGCTAGAGTCTTAAATTCTTATAGGTTATCCTTACTCAAATGGTATGTCTTCCTCTTTCCCATCTGTGACTTCTTGTGCTTCTACTGCATTGTCCCCAACAACCCAACTTACTGTAGCATTTAACTAGGTGTTGATGGTGCTGGACCTGCCAACATTCAAAGGATCACCCTAGTATAAAGTCCCAACTAGACCTCACACCATTTGGTGTGGGAGTCCCATCTTGTATGATGGCCCAGTTGCCATTGCCTTAAGGATTTTCCTCAACTCTTGCTTGTTAGCACAGGAGAGCGGTCTGCTTTGTCTTCGAGAAGTGATGTTAGCATGCCTGGTGATTGCTAGTGTTACTTGTGTCAATGGTTATTTCACTGTAGAGGGAGAGGATGAGAGTGAGTCCCAAGTCAGTTTGGATAAAGCTCCAACTCTACTAGGAACATACAACACAATAGGACATGCACAAATTCCAAAGGATCAGTCCACACAGATGCGACAGTCAAAACACACAAGGGAAGATAACATGTACAACACTCAATGGATGAATCCGCACAAGTGCAACGGTTGTTACAACAAGTTTTATGTGAGAGGTTTGTCTAATGTCTAGGGAGGTAGCCACCACGGGCAAGACAACATTAACAACATCTACAACACATTTTCATTAACAGATTATGTATTACAACAAGTGAAATAAGTTAAAGTGTTCAACACAGGTTAAAGCAACATGCATTACAAGTGTTCAAGATTAGTCTTACAACAGTTACAATACATGTGCGAAAACGTGCTGGCCTGTTAGCAGGCTTCTGAATTAAGCACAATTTCCAAGACACATCGTTACACCATACATCACTAACCCCATGCATGGGGCATTGGAGCCACTACTTACTCCTCAAATAAAATATTATAGACTCTCTTGGCTATGTGGGAGGTGTCACGCAGAATGAGTCGATCTTGCGGACAAGATAGACCTTCCTAGAATCTAATGAAGACCCAATGACAAGAAAACCAACCAGACACTATCTTTCTCTAAATGTGCTTTATAAATAATGGCAAACAAATGTGTTTAAGGCCTACCTCATGTCCAACGCAAGTTTGGGGATGCCTTTCGCTCCTTTGATCCAAGTAAGTTCCTTTGTCACAAACCTGCAAGCACAAACAAGGCAAACGATTAAATAGCACCTGAATAACCAGTATTATAAAACATATTTAACATGAAAGTCAAGGAGTCCATGAAACAAATAACATGAGATACTTGTTGAGAAAAATGAGCTTGATTGTATTAATTCAAAAGGAGAAGAAATTTACAACCTTTGCCTTGACACTGTACAAGCTCATCCCAGGGTCCAACAAGAAGTCTCCTCTACTTTGACAAGCTTCACTCACTCCCCAATGAAGCCAAAAAGGTATGTGATCTCTCCTCTTAAGCTCAAATAGGAAGTCTTGATTTCACTAGCATTTACCCTCAAAGTTCAGCTTCTAACCTCCCTGGCCACTGACCCAATGCCTCAATTTATAGTGCAATGGAGATCAGTTACCAGCTCCTCCTTCAAAGGGATAGAGTCCTCCTTCAAAGGGATAGCTCCT
>APFE030951917.1:106866-132675 GCA_000404065.3 Pinus taeda | reverse complement strand
GTAGCTTCCCCTGATACATTCAACAATACTGAATCTAAGACACACAATCATATTGTGCTCTTTGCCTTCCAATCCAACTTCTTCCATTCTTCATCGGACACTCCCGTTGGTTTAGTACCCGAATCTACTACGATCCACTGATCTTTATCCACCAATAGATACTCCATCTTGAGTTTCCACAAATCAAAACTCTAACCATTAAATTTCTCGATCTCTATCTTTCCACTGCTCGCCATCTTCCTTAACCACCAAAATCGATCTCACAGATCTCCCACTGAACAGGGTCTACCACAGGCCTGAGCGAAAACCCTCAACAGGCATCCTCTTGAAGCCAAAAACAGCTTTGATACCAAATGTAGGTTTTAACCCCGTACAAAAATTACCTTCATACAAATTCTAAAACACATAAAATAAACAATGCGAGAGCATAACAAATAAAACACATATACACAGAGATTTTCCCCTGATCCCAAAACCGGGACTACTAGCTTGATTTTTCATTATGTTCCTTTCAATTTTATAATACATATCTATACATACCGAAGCATCCAATACCATGGACCAAAAACCATCACGTCTAAAAACATGTACGAAAGTCATGCACAAAACCATAGGTGGGTCCGCCCAACCTAACATAGGTTCCAAAACCAAAATTTTTTGGGATGCTACCCCAAACCCCATAGAGTGGGGTTACCTGCACCCCTCAAACCCCTTATGGCACCCCCGCTACACAATTGGCGCAACGAAGGGGGGGCTCCGCCCCCCCCCTAACACCCTAGTTAACTACGTGGGCTAGTCATGGAAAGAATATAACACAACCCAACACAAATACTTTATGCTCTACACCTTCACTTTAGATACTTCTCTCACCATTGTTCTTACGAAGAAAGATGATCAAAACAATGAGCGACCAATATCCTTTATGAGTGCTAGCCTACAAGGACCTAAAATTAACTATCATGCCATTGATAAATAGGTGTATGTAGTCTAGAAGGTGGTAAAGCACTTCCAACCCTATATTTTGAAGAATCATTGCATTATCTTTGTTCCACACCCAACAATTATATCATTGTTTGTCCAACAAGAGCTCAGTGAGAGAAGAGCGAACTGGATGACTGATCTACAAGATTGAAATCTATAATTTAAACTAGTTCACATAATCAAGGGCCATCTTCTATGTCGGCTATCAACATAAACGATCAATGCAAAAAAAATATGATCCATCCATTTTGAAGCAAGAAATCGAGATGTATAATGTTAGGTGAGCCTCCCCCACTACTATCACAAACTCTTGGTACATGGATTTGAGCTAATATCTTGACCATGGCACTTTTCCCTCCCACTTATATACATGACAAAAGAGGGCAGTTAGATTAAAAACATTATCTTACCAATTGGTGCATGAGGTTCTTTTAAGAAAGCGCCATAATGGAGTATTAATTAGATGCTTGGAAGCACATGATTCAGAGAAAAGTGTTGCATGATCTCCATGATGGACCAGGTGGGGGACACTTTGCAAGTGACACAACAACATAAAAAGTTATGCGGACTGGTTTTTAGTGGCCCACATTATTCAAATATTCTCACACATATGCCTGCAAGTGTTCGGTCTGTAATAAGTGTGCCGACTGAGGAAAGAAGTCAGTTATCCCATTGCAGCCTGTTGTTGTGGAATAACCATTTCAACAATGGGGCCTAGATGTCATTGGTGATATTTTTCCACACTCATCAAAGAAACAACATTATATCCTCAATGTCGCATATTACTTCACATCGTGGGCAGAAGCGGTTCCACCCAAGCAAATAAATGATCAAGATGTCATCAACCTCCTTAAGTAGAATATCATTTCCATGTTTTGCGTTCCGACTTCACTTGTTTTGACAATGCAACATAATTTTGATCGTTAAGAGTATATGATTTTTCATTGGAAAATAGTATTGTATTAAAGCATTCTTCTAATTACTATCTGCAAGGAAATGGTCTTGTTGAGTCTACCAATAAGAACATCATTTGCATCATTATGGACACTATTTTCTCTAAACACAATAAATGGCACTCCACTTTGGTGAATGTCTTATGGACTGACCGAGTCATGCCAACACCCTCTCTGAATACATCTCCTTACTTCCTAGTGTATGGAAAAAATCCATCCTACCCCTAAACATCTATTTTCCTACTCTCCAACTTTCACAAGAATCCCAAGGAAAGCCATGCTTATTGGTCTAGACTAGGATAGACACCCTCCACAAGCTGTAGGAAGAAAGGCATAAGGCAAAAGAAAAATTTTATCTCCACCAATGTCATATCAATAGGTGGTTTGACAAGAAGTCTATAGGGAAAAATGAATTCATTATGCATGACCTAGTCTTGAAGTGGGACAAATGCCACGAGTACAAAGAAAAACACACTAAGTTCCAATCCTTTTGGATCAAACCATTCTTTGTGCATGAAAAGCATGGCCAACACACATATCGTCCTCAATCTCTAGATGAGAAGATTTACTCTCTTCTTGTTAATGGACAAGATTTAAAACAGTATTTTCAATTTGATCTAGGGTTGTGTCCTTCCATATGCACATAGCTTATTTTCTTGTTCGCTTATTTGTTTGGTCTTGCATTTGTTTTTAGTGCATGTAAATAAGCGTCATGTGTGAATGTGTTTTCTAGATTCTTTGTGTGTGGATGAGTTAAAAAGAGGCCTGTGGAACTACAACATTTGGATAACCTTCAATCCTCCTTCTTTGTTTTGGTTATTTCTTTTGGTCGATGTTGTTCTAACGGAAAATATGATCCATCTATAAGGAAATTTTGTGTCAAACCGTGATACTTGTGTCTCTTCTGGAAACATTATGACCGCACTTGGTTCTTAATGTTTCATTTTTTTAATGCTTATCCAATCAATAGAGGAGTAAAAGGGGAAGAATACAAATGAGAAAAACTAAATTAGAGGCCTCTATATGCTTCTCTGAATTAACAACATCTTTTTCTCTCAATAAGTCAGGATCCCTCTTTCGCCCATAAAATGAATAAGTGCATATGCATAGTCCTATATAAATATATAAATTAAGGTGAAAGAAGAGAAAGGATTCCTGCGCAGGGAGATGAAGCACACAACTACACGGGGGTATTGTCTAGGCTCATTGAAAGTGGAGTAATGCTTGTGTTCATGTAGTGACTTTGTTGAGGTACTATCTAGGCCTGATGGCAATGGAGCAACACCAAAGAGTGAGGTAGGTCATCTATCTTATTTTGTATTTTCTGATATAAACTAGGAAATTCTGCATGTGTTTGTCTAGTTTGTTGTTGGATAATCTGATAGGACTAGAGAGATCACTTCTATCTGCAAAAGGGATTGTATGCACAAAATAATGGCAACCATGGTGGGGAGCCTAAAGCCCTTTCAACCTCCTTTTTGTGTTTAGTATATTGGATCAATTTGGCCAACCGCTTAGTGAGTTGTCATTTAGATTCTGTATGGGTCTGCATTTTGAGTAGTCAGTCTTTCAGAGTGTTACGTCTAGACTTCTCTTTGAAATTATTTTTATTTTTCGAAGTATTTCTCATCCAATGCATTTTATCTTGGAACACTCACACTACCAGCATGATTTTTTCAATAACAATAGCACTAAAATCCCTGTCATCACAGGTTTTGATTGTCACAGTTGCACTGATCCTTAAAACTTGAGAAAATTTAGGGTTTCTGTAAGAAAGGTCTAGTGTGTCTTGACCTTTGAGATATCCTCTTGCTATGTGTACTTTGGATTTCTTAGTATTTTGGCTGATTTCTTGTTGATTTGCAAAATTTGTCTCATTGCTTTGGAGTAGTGGACATGAAGTCTAATTGAGTCCTTAGGGTTTTAGGTCAATTGGATTTACTTCTTGTTGCTTGGGTATGTTAAACAAATATTGATTTTTCTATTGGTTAAACATTGTTCTTTCTTTTGGAAATCATAAAGAAATATCATATGCATTTTTTTTTTCTTTTATCTCAAGATTTACCTTCTAGATTGCATTAGATTAATTCGCATTGAAAAGTCATTTTTTGGTTTATAATTGAGCATAGATATTGCTCGATTCTAAAAACCGAAAGAATTTAATTATCATTCATTCAAAAACAAAAGTTAAAAGATTCATGCAAGTGCATTCAAATCAAATTTCATTCTAATTTGGTGATTGCATTGAAAATGAAAGTGAACAATTCATGTAGCTTCACATTAACGAATTGAATCCCATTTACTTTTTTTGGGTGCATTGAAGTAGCGAAGGTGAAAGATCTAGTTAGGAGTATTTGTTTGTTGCATAATTGATTGTTGTATTAGTGTGTGGACATCTTCCCTGTGTTAGATAGCTTTCATTGAATTGAAAAGAATCAATTTTTCATGCTAGTTGCATCATAGGTGTTCAAGTGACATCGATCGTTGAGCCTTAAAACCAAAACTTAATTGAAGGTCAACTTAAAATTTACTTCAATTAACCTAAGGAGCATTTGTCATTAACAAAAAGCATTTAGAGGTGTAGGCTAGAGAGGTGTTCTAGCGTCGTTAAACGTAGGAGTTATCATTTTTTGCCAACATTGTATCTTGGGGGTGAAATCATGTTCTATGTACGGAAGTCTATAAGATTGTTCTCCAAAAATTTCGGGTATATCGGAGGCACTCCACTCATGGTAACTATATGGTAATGCTCTCATAGAATAGTTAGGCATTAGACAGAACTACTACGAATTTAACTCCCACGTACTGTCACGTATATTTTGGAAGTCCTCTATAGGTTTCCATCCATCCATAGGTAATTGAGTATGCTGCCTTGTATACCATAATACATTGAACATAAAATTCAGGGAGATTGGCTACCATATTTTAAGTCCTTGGTTCTACCAAGGTGTCTATTGTAGTTCATGGTTGCTTGGTAAACCCTAATGCCTAGTTTTACCCCTTTTTGATTTATTTCTTTTTTTGATAATGAAATCAATGGACCACAGAATCCCTTATTACCCGTGAATGAAAACCTCCTTTTGTCCTCAAACATTAATGGTTAATTGTAAAATTGGATTTAATCCCAAATAATTCACCAACACACATTTTTGATTCATTTTCTGAAAAGACATTGTGGCAGAACCACTAAGAGTCTCGAATAAGACCCCATATATCTATGGAGGTACTGATGCACCGATTCACCTAGAGTTGTAGGTTATGATACTGTTGAGCCTAAATCACATGAAAACCATGGAGTTGAACTTGGTCTTGTCCTAAGTATCCAACCCCTTACTTCCCGACCACCTCTAGAGTTGGTAGGCTCCTCCCAAGACTCTCCTCCGGCTAGTCCTCACCCTATTTCAGATTTCTTGCTTTTCCCTCCTAATCTACTCTTTGAATCAAATTCTCCTGTGTATTTATCACCTCCACATCTGTATAGTCCCTTTGATACTCCCAACGTACCTCTGATTCCTTCTTCGTGAATGACTCAAGTTCCCAACTGAGAGTTGTTCCCAATCATGGCAACAAAAGGTGATAATCCACCTGTAGGGTCAACACCCCAAGGCATTCCAGTGGAAACTTCTAGAACTCACATTTCAAATACAAAGATTGATCCTTGGTCACTTCTTCCTCCTCAGGGATTTCCTTATGTTTCTTCTCTCTACATGATGATGGGGCCAAGAACACCTCCTACTTATATTACACCCTTGGTTCCACTGGGTTATAACTCTCTCGATGATACTTTTTCAAATAATTCTAGTGAAACTTCACTATTTCACAATCCTATTTGGTCCTCTAGTGCCACGCTTACTACCAACTAGTTTGTCCCAAACATGCTAGTGACTGCACAGACCCCTACCCAACCTATAATGTCAATAAGTGAAACACACATTCCTCTTAATCTTTCTGCTCCTTCTATTGTATCCACGGTAACTACAATCCCCAATATGAGTGGATAACCTACAAGTTCATTTGTTTTAATGTCTAGGGGGGAAATTCATCCACCCTACACACCTCCTATTTCTAGTGGAAACTATCCACCCCTTCCTCCTATATCGGGGGCGAGTCAACCCATTGGTATTGTTTCTAACCCAGGTGGAATATCGATTCCATCTATATCAGGTAACATCATAGGGACGCCTTTACAAGGTCATTAATTCCCTTTGACTCAACCTTCTTACCAACAACCTTATATTCTTATAGGCTCTCAACAACTCCAAACTCCTTATTAGCAGGCAGGTCCTCAAACACAACATGGTCCTCAAATGAAATATACTTATGGGACTGGTAATCCTCCTCTACAACCACAAATTCCTATTCAACCGCAAAAAGGACACTACCCACAGCCACAGCCGTAGATTTCCTACCTATATTCACAACCACATGTTTCCTACCCGCATCCATAACTGTGTGTGTCTTACCCATAACCGTAGCCGTAGGTTTCCTACCAATCCCAACAAGGACCTTACCAGCAACCATGACAACAAGTTCCTATTCAACTCCAAGAGGTACCTTACTCACATCCACTATAACAGATTTCCTAACAATTCCAACAGGGATCTTACCAACAACTATTGACACACTTGCAACAAATGCAATAGGGACCATACCAACATCAGTATAGTCAATTTTCTTCGCAAACTCCATACATCCAATATGGTCACCAAAATCAGTATGGTCAACCTCTTTTTGGTCAAACTAATTATGGTCAACCTGCATATAGCCAAACTCCATATGGTCAACCTCCATATGGTCAATCGCCTTATCGAAAAAATCCACCACAGTGAGGGAAGACCCAAACTCAGCAATGTTGGAATACTCAATTTGGTACGTACCAGAGACCCTGTACTCCATACAACCCACAATTACCATTTTTGGAAACTTTAAAATTGCGAGATGTGTCAAGGCTTACTAATGACCCAATACTTCACTCACTGTATTGGCTTCTGGTACCAACCAAAATACCTAGTGATTGCCCCAAATTCTAAGGTAAATCTGGAGAAGACCCCCAAACACACGTTATGACTTATCACCTTTGGTGTTACTCTAACTCTTGGGTTGATTATTCTATCCAATTATGTATTTTCTAGTGCACTCTAACAGGCATTGTCACCAAATGGTATATAGAGATCCCTCATGGTGTTTTCCAAGATTTCAATACTTTGGCCATGGATTTCCTCACTCTTTTCCAATTTCCTGTATGGTATGATACTGTAACCCATCTCTTAACATATTTTCAAAAAAAAAATTCCACTCACATCTCTAATGATATCCATGAATGGAGGTGTTAGTTCCAGTCTTCGCAACCTATCACTAGGGATCAACATGAGCTCTTACTATGTCTGGTTTTGTTAGATGTTTTGCTCATGATATTCAGCAAAAACACGTCACAAGTGTGTCCATTAGAAGAATCTTGGAAAAATATTTCCAACAGTATATCACACTCCCGTAACTGGCTCCTGGATTAGAAGATATGATCGAAATGAATGAGTCATTCTTGGTTATGCATGTTTTGAGGTTAGTTGCTACACACAATGACAAGGTTAGTACAAAATCAGTTTCTGAGATAATGGTAACGAATTTTTCAAAAGTGAAAGAGGTTTTTGTTCATCACATAACAAATAAAAAAAACCTCCTTCCGTTTATGCACAAGTGCTACTATGTGGGAGATATACAGTGATATTTGGAGCCTACATTAAAACAAAGCAAATTTTTCATATTTTTTATTGTTTTAGTCATTTTAGTGCGGTGCCATTTTACAGCATATGGAAAGTGATTTTATAAAACCCAAGGATTTTTTTGTTAACCACGACCCATACAACAAAAACCTCTTTCCATTTATTCACAGGTGTCACGAATTGGGATATATGACTAGATTTTACAACTCATTTTCACATATTTGAATTTTTAATGAATTTATGTTTTAGAGATGATTTTGTGGAACAGATTGCGAGTAACCGAATATGAATTTCCAAAATTTGAGAGATTTTTTTCTCCAACATGACCTTATCTACAAAAACCTCTTTCATTTTTGTAACAGGTCCTATGGTTTAGGAGATACGAGTTCATCTTCAACACCTATTTTCAGAAATTCGGTCCAAGTTTAATGTAACTCATTCTATTTTGAAAAAAATGGTTAAGCTCAATTCCCTTAGTACAAGGATGAGAAAATGTATATATTTTATGAATTCCATAGTGTAGGGGTTTGATTTTGGCAGAAGTTTGGACTCTTGTGAATGCTTTGAGCGTCATTGTGCATTCATCTCTGCAGTTTAGCAAGGAAATAGACCAGGGTTTGCAGCATTTTGTGAGATTCTTGTGGCAAGGTGACTTAGTATTGTTTTTCCTTTTGTAATTCAAGTTATCATATGTTTATGTGTGCCATTATCTCTCTCTTTTCATCTTAACTAAATGAATCAAGTATAAAGGTGGAAATCATTGATGTTGCAGTGCTCTACCTTAGGGTTTTTTTAGTTTTACATGTTTTCTACTGTTTGAAGAGGACTCATAACATTTCCATGCCCTCTCCAACTCCTCACCAGTCTTAAGACTCTCCATTTCACTTAATTCAAAATACTAAAGCATTTGCCTATCTCGCCACACAGAAATCTCTGCAAGACTGAGTTCATTCCCCGGACCCAAAACTGCCCTTCACATTTGATCTAGCAACCCAACCATTAAACTTAATCAAACTTCTCTGAGCATATACCTAGCCTAAAATTAGTCTTTACATCAGCCATATCAAGCCTCATTTGCTATATTTTCCTGAGATTGACAAGGAGAGAGCCCTCTCCCGACCTGGTAGGGCTAGATACGAGGTTAGGCGTGGTTTGATGTTACCCCAGATCTGCCTTTCTCAGCCTGAGAGATTTAGGCCCTAACATAGTGGCAACTCCACTGGGGAAGAAAAGTTTGTTTGTTCATTATTATTGTTTGCTTTATAAACTACAGACGAAGCCTGAAGTTAGCCAGGTAGCCTTCGAACTACTCTTACTCTGCAAGTGCATAAGTAGATGAATGTTGCTTCAGTCAATCTCCGGTCTAGTTTATGAACTGAACATCTGACTTGCAAATTGCCATAGTACATTAAACTAGGGAAGAGGTGACAGATCTTCTCCGGGAAAGATCATTCAAGTTGCAGATCTGATTGTTGATGGTGGACAACAACTAGACACATATGAAGGTTAAAACATTCACTTGGTGACTCCAACTCAATCCAAAGATTCCAGAGCTCACTGATCCATTCATGCACTAAAATAAAATGGTAGGGTATGTGGAAAACCCTGTGTTTTGTGAATTTTTAAAAGAAGTTAGAGATTAGTGTAGAGCTATAACAAGGGTCTCTTTCACCTCTAGTTACCTTACATTAATATGTCAATCCGGGATCATCTGGTTATTTCAAAGGGTGTCTCTGTCTGAGGCTAGCATTTGCCATAGTAATGCTTGTAGTACAGCTATTGAAAAGCTATGCAAGTAAAGTAATGCAAACCTACAACTTAACTACTTCAAAATACCAAATCACACCAAGTATTACATCAGCCAAAGGTTCGGCAGCAATAGCCCATCCTTTCAATAACTGATGAGAATAGATCAAAGGTCTGGGAGCCAGATAGTAGATGTTGGGCTCGCTACAGCCTGGGATCGTTCTTTATGATTAGAAATGAAACAACAGATAAAAGAAATGATAATGAAATGGAACAGCACATCAGCCAAGGGCTTGGTAACAATAACGCATCCCTTTCATAGCTGATGGGAGTAGATCAGAGGTCTGGGGACCAGGTAGCAGATGCTGGGTTCCACTACAGCCTAAGTTTGTCCTCAAGAAACAGCAAATTAGCAATCTGGAAATGGAACAACAAATAAATGGAACAACAAGTAAATGGAACAGAAAATAAATGGAACAACAATTCAAGAATAGAACAACAATTGAAATAAACAATAACTGAGTCCTTTAGGCTACAAATCTATTTAACCATGCCAATCAAAACATCAGCCTCTCACTCTTATATGATAGAACAATACTACAGAACCTTAGAAACACACCATACTTAATATGGTTATGTTAAAACACATACGACTGCATCTCATAATAAAGAATAGTCACGTTCAATAACCATGTGGAACAGACTTTTCCATATGACTTGTTATAATGCAAAATACAATCGTGAAGAATTCTGTAATAAAGTAACAGTGTCCTGTAGGAATTAATCAATACTTAAAGAGTTGGTAAAATAACATAGCATCGATATAAAGTTCAAGAACACGAAATAACTTAATTACAACAGAGAAGGTAATAAAATATTCTCAAAACATAGCAGATTACTAGATTACTTTTATGAACAAACCACACGGAAACCACGCGTAATAATACAAGAGCAAGTGTCCTCCAGGGCCGGGCCCTTAGCCTCCAGGGGCACACCGCTTAAGATAAATCCAGGCTCAAAGATAAAAAGTGAACAAGTCTATATTAAAGCATGCAATAAAAGTACATAAACTCAAGTCTTCAACAGAACATAAAGATCATAGTCCAGATCTTTCTTCAAAGAAATTACACACTTCCCAGAAATTACCCCCCGTAACCAACAATGCTATCCCTTTTTATAAGAGGGACGGCGGAGACATCTAGATACAGAAATAAGTTAAAACAGCGATCCCTCAGGATCTAAGATCCTGAGGGATATGCAGAATCATTAATGTTGCGTTACTTCTTCCTTCTTCTGTTCCGCACTGGTATCTCCGCATCCTGTTTTGGGCTGATCCGTGTCGATCTGGTTCGCTTTCGGTCTCCCGTCATAGGGACAGCAGTTAGCTCGTCTTTATCTTTACTCTTTGAATGGCCACCTTCCGCTTCTTCACCCTCCTACACATAGAAACGACGTTTATCAGTGCTTCTTATTAATTTCTCGTGTTTTGTTATAAGTTCTTATTATTATCTAAGTTTCCCATGCAAAAGGCTTTTGAGTTTTCATGAAAAGATACCGAAATGACCATCAAAACATACCTTTCTTGGTACTCCACAGTAGGCTTCCAACTTTCACTGTTTAAGGAAAGCCATTGTTGATCTGTCCTTGTTTGTGACTAGACCAACTCTAGGGCTAGAGGGGTTGCCTCTATCCACAGAGGGAACACTTTCTTGCATCACACACATGACACAACAGAAGGACTGAAATAAGGATAGTGACAAATTACAGTGTAACAACCATGCCCTTCGCTATTCTATCATTCCTTCCTTTTCTATGTTTACACTTATAGCCTCACTCTATTTATACAATCCCATGGTTTGCGGACCATGGGTGGGTCGACATATCTTTAAATTACTTTACAATATTTTAACTAGATAGCCCTATGACTCATCTTAGACCTCACGCTCCGTGCTCACAATTCATGGAGTGTTACAATACAACTGACCAAAACTTTGTCTTTAAGCCCCAAAACATGCTGTGAGGGATCCCATGCCCAACAGGAGGCCAACAAAATCATCTTGAGTCATCCCAAGTCACTCTGCTGGTGTGGCGATCTTGGCATGGATTCCCTGCAACTATGCTTGTGCTGTGCAAAGGTCCGCAATGTGTTGTTCTTCCATCTGCTAGATCTATTCTACTCTTTCAGCTGACTGCTCGCTGTCAGGGGAAAATCTATGTCTTAAAGCATGCATCGCTTTCATGTGTGCAAGCTTTCCTTCAATCTCAATAGTTATGAGGAATGCCTCATCAATCCAAGGTTGGATGAATGCTTTAAGTACCACCTCTTTCTGTCACATGGCATCCACCTGTTCCTTCAATGCCTTCACCTGCTATAGCTTTGCTAGCTGCTAGGTCAGGGAAACTATCTGCACCATTCCACGCATACTGTCACACTGTAGTTGAAGCTCCTGTGCCTCTATTTCTAGTCACTGTATGGTGGGGTCCTCATGTAAGGATGTGAGGATCATGAAGGAATCTTCCAACATAGTAGTACAAGTCTACACTGCCTATCCTATTTCCTCCAGCCCTTTTTGGATAGCACTAGCACGATGTTCCCTAACTTCCGAGGGTGTGGATGACTGCACCTTTAATCACAGTTCAGTAATATGAAGGTTGAGGTCCAACTGTATCCTCGTTGCTTCCTCCTTTGCCTCATGGAATCCATTGGCCAATTTTTGAATTAACATTCCTACTGGTAGATCGGCCATAATTTCTAGCTCTAGAACGAGGTGACATGCTTCATCTACCATTTTTTCTAGTTGTTGACTCTGCGCCAGCACTTCATCATGTTGTAGACTAAGCTCCTCGATTTTGATCCTTTATTCACTAAGCATGTGTATTGCGCGTCCTTCCCTAGAGCGGAGTTTAGCGGTCACTCCATCCTATAGCCGGTATAATGTATCATGTGGAAGGGCAGCCAAGTTTAGGCCAAGCCCCTTGATCCTACCCACCGCAGCTCTATCCTCCATGTTTTCCGCTGTTAGTGCTCCTTCCGGTAGCATGATGGTGTTGGCCATTTTGGCCCGCAATAATTGCTCCATTGCCTATGTACCTGCGGCACCATAGGCATATATTGTTCTTTCCTGTGGGATCCACACTTGAAGTTCCTATAGCTGGGCCCTGAGGCCCCCAACTTATTCTACTGCTTTGTCATCGCTTCCTGGAGCGCTTCCCCAATGACCTCATGAACTGTGTCACTGATGTCGTAGAGGTCACCCTCTGTCAATGTAATAGGTTCACTATCCAGTTTGGAAGCCTTGGTCTTCTTCTGTGGGCTTGCTCATTCCATACTGCGTGGCTATTTCAGTTGTGTAGATGTTGTGCTTGGGTATTTCAGTTGTGTAGATGTCATTCTTGGGTCCATGCCTTCCATTGTGGCCTTTGTTCCCTGTCCCATGGTCAAGTTCAGGACTCCTTCCTCCCGCGTCATGGTGGCCCTTGTTGCCTATGTGGTTGTTGCTTTTTTGGTGGCCCTTGTCTGCTCTGCGATGACCTTCACTTCCTTGCAAAAGGCCCTTACCTCCACGGCCAACTACTCATTGCGCTTTTGCTAAGCCAGCAGCTTGGTGGCATCCTTCTGTTTTTGTACCATTTTCTTGATGCGCTCCGTCAGATCCAGGACGTGCCACTCGAGAGGCCATGAGTCGAGCACCGTTAAAATGGCATCATTAATCGCAATGAAGGGAAGTTTGGTCTAGTTCTACATTGGATCCTTATGTTCCTTATTATACACATTGTGCATATCCACCTTGAAGTCTGCAAAACTTTGTAGACAATTGTACACTGTGGGGGATAGGTATGACCTTCTATTAATCCACATCTGGATGCTTGCCTTGATGAGAACCTAGAAGATCTTGGTCTCGCGGAACCGTGTGGCATCCTTTGTAGCTCAGAGCAACACATATTTTGTAGCCTCTGGCAAGTCCTGTTCAAAAGGAGGGAATTGACTGTCCTCAGGTAGTTCCCCTGACACCAGTAAGATGGACAAGAGCAACCATGCGTAGTGGAAGGTCTTGCCCTGCTCCTCGACTTCCTTGCAGTTAGTGAGTAATTATTTGTAAAGGAAGGTGGGCCAGTTGAATTGGACCCCTTCTGCACATTGTTTGTCCAGTGCGACAACCAGCGCTAGTACCTCATTTCCGCAGGATTTCCTCATCACCTTCCCGACCAGCAACTGTGTGGCTACACGCACCCCTTTGTATGGAATGCTACTAATTACATAGCCTCTCTGCTTCTTTTCCAACTTGTATTTCTTCTTCATGGCCTCTGCAAGCACCAAATCTCTGCTTTTCCTAGCTATTTCCATGGGGTCCCTTCCCTCACAGGGAAGCTGAAAAATCCTGTGAATAAGCTCCATCGTGATGGGAATGGGCTCCTCCAGCCACAGGTACCCATCATGTACTAGGCAAAGCGGCTGCCTGATGACAAAGATTGTAATCGGTGTGTGGTGAAAATGCGAAATCCATTGTAGGTGGAGTAGCCCGGCCTTCTCCACACAACATAGCCATTTCTGTGATTTTAGCTTTGTAACGGACCCCTCCCTACTTTGTTTCATGAGGTTCTCAGTTTGTAAATGTGGGAACATTTCATTGTCCGTGAGGTCCCAATCTTCAAATTTCATCGTTGGCACACAGCCCAAGACTGAGCCTTCAATCAGAATTCCATCTGGGAGGAGTGGGGTTTCGAGTGCACTCTTAGTAGCATCCAAAGCCTTGGGTACTTTTGCTTTCCCTTCCATGGAGGGACATACTTAGGCAATTTTGCTGTAGCACACACCAGCTGGATGTATTCTTCCATTCCTTCATCAGTGTCTATCTCTTCTACAAAAGCCTAGAGGTCCTCCTCCCCATCATCTATCTTAAAGTTAACAGTCTTGCCCTTGTCTTCCATAGAAATTTTACCAAACTGTAGATTTCGCGGGGACATGCAGAGTGGTCCCATTGTCTGTGTATCTATCTTAGGCCTTGGTGTCTTGGGAGATTTTAGAATTTTTAGGGCATCACCTAACTGCACCGTAGGGCTCCGCACAGCTTCCTCAATGGTACTTTTGACAAAACCCACACCTGTCCTGGTAGTTGTCATCTCGTTCGAGCTATTTGTAGTTGTTTGTGACTTTGGGGGCTCAAGCACCACTTGGTGCTCAACACTGTGTGCTCTTTGTAATAGCTCAAATCTCAAAAAACAAGTGTTGTCTAGTGGCTAGCCTTGGTATTTTTATAACATATTTCGAATTTGAATTTAACTGTTCCCCCCATTTCTGAGTCATTAATGCATTCTTGGTAGCAGATTATCCCAAATCTAGCTTTGACTTCGTGCCTTAATTTCCCACTGCCTACTTTTCTTTATCTTAAATTGGACATCTTGTCATGAACAATGACCCCAACGGTCACTTCCCAGTCTACCCGCATGGCAGTGCAACCCCCTCTGCATGGTCGCGACCCTTGTGACACGCTGATCTTGTGTGAAATCGCCTTAACACACAGCTCCCTCACAGACTCTTTTAGAGTCCCACGGTATCTTTCAACTGCTTGGACCACTAAGACTGGGCTTCTTGCGGCTAGTTAGGTGGTCGCACCACTTGTGCGAGACTCCAATTCACCTTCTAGCCTAGTCCTCGGGCACTCCTTAATTATCCTTGTGACAGTTAGCACAGTGTGTTCTTCCTTATGCGATGCACTCTACAGGTTACTTTGTTTGGTAAGGCACGGTCACAGACATGGTATCAGAGTCACAAATTCTCAGTGACAATCTTCCAATGTAGTAGTATGGCTATTCGTATCTTGTCTTATTATTCTTATTTTATCGATGAGACATGCTTGCACGATTTTGTCTTATAGTTTTTTGATCTCTACATCCATTAACATGCTTTTCTTCCTCAATCATACCTTATCTTCTTTGAGTTTGTGAAGCTTAAGGTTCACTCGCCGAATGGCTTCCTGAATCCATATATGTTCACCCTCACGTAGCTACATAATTCCTTCATCCTGGTCCTTGCATCCTGTCCTAATTGTGGGAGATATTGCATGAGCATTCCTTTCCTCCAAACTTATGGTCTCAACTCTGCTCCTCAGCTTGGGAATCGTCTCCACGCTCAAGGTTTTTCTCATGGCCCTAGAGGCCCATCAAACCACTGGCATGTGCAGGTCCCAATTAGTTCTTCTTGCCTCGTGAACCTTGTTCATGACTCTGCACACCTTATTGAATGCTTTCAAATGGAATATTTTTGGTGTGCATCACCTTTCCTACTATTGCATCATGTTCCTGAGTTTCGGGTGTACTTGTGTGGGCTTCCCAACACATGTCTATACCCATCAAGATAGGTGTTCGTGCAAGTTGCTCCGTCCTTGCTAACCAACTCTTATTTATATATGGGGGCTTCCAAACCATAGGCCCATCATGCTTCTACATCCATGCAAACCCTCAAAATTTCCTTGATGTATACCCCACCATCGTGTGAGTGTTACACGCAGTGCCTACTTCAATGCATCGAATCACTGCTATTCCGGCACTGTGCTTTCAAATTTACTCAGGAATTCATCCACTAGTGTCAATCCATCATAAGTTGGCAGTTCTCTTGCCTCGGTTGTCATGAAACATAGTGATATAACCATCATGTTGCAATTTAGCATCGTCACTTCATGCAACCGATTCTGCCATTGCTCTACTTCTTCATCTGAATCCAAAGTGCAAGAGCTTTCACGCTCCCATGAGATCCTTCCATCTGCAATTGGATTCAACCAATCTTGGTCTCGCGCAATTATCTTGTAAACACAATCAAGATCATCATCACTATCATCGTCGTGCACTGGTTTAGTGTATCGCACTCCTTTGGCTGGGTCCAGTGGGGCTACTATGCATAGTGCCTTTTTCTCAAAGATCATTTTGCACTTCTTCAGGTTGATGACTCTATTCATATTGGTGGCCTAGTCTATTCCTAGTAATGCAGGATATGGGTTTTTGTCATTGACCATCTCTATTACTTCGAAATCTACCTACGCACTCTCACCTTCAATATCAATTGTTACCCCTTGCAACCTTCCCATGGGCAAAATATTTTGTTGGTTTGCCATTCATCATTGAATAAGGGACCATTGCAATGTAGGCCTACCAATGCGTTCCCATGTCTGCTTTGGTAATACATTCACATCTGAGCCGAGATCTAGAATTACCTGATCCATTTCATACTCACCAATCTGTGTGGTCAACCTCATTTCCCTTCTAATGCACAATGCATGCTTACTTAATTTCCAGACTACACACGGTTCTCCTGACCCCATGCACCTAGTGATTAGTTCCTGTAGTCCTTTAACTGCCTTGTTGTTGTGTAGCAATTTCATGCATGTCTCCAGAAAGGTAGTGAGCATTGAAGGATCCATTCCTGGCTTTGGTTGATCCTTACTCCCTAAAGTGGAGTCCTCTATGAAGCTCTTCTTAGCTCCCATAAATGTCTCTGTTGCTCATTCTAATTCAAACTCAGGTTCCTTTGCAGGAGCCTTGTGAACCCACGTACTTTCATCTAGCTGCTTCCCAGTATCCTCTCCCATGGCCATACCGCTTCTGAGCATCATGTTTACATTCGGGTCCTCTTTGCGCGGCTCAGACCTCATCATTTTATATTCTGAGTTAGGGGAGGTTGGAATACCCCCTTTTCACACATACTTGTGATCAACGTAGGATAATCTATTGTTTTATGATCAAACTGAGCACAATACGTGCAGGATATCCTTGTTGGGTTGGTACAATCGTGGGCATAGTGCCCTAGTCCTCCACAATAGTAACAAGTTAATTGTTTGCATCCCTTTTCTAGTCCCATTCCACCGCATCCTCAACCTCACCCTTGGAATCCAATGCACACCATCCCTACATCTGGATTGAGGGCTCACGTTTTGGTCTGCATCCTATAAGTAGGGGTCTGATCCATCATTAGCTCGTAACTACGACAAGTACACTCATTGTGGCCTACTGACCTGCAGAAATTAGAAAACAATTGTTGGGGTGTCTGTGTATATTTTTGCAACAAATGACAATTATATATCGTGTGTTTCCCTCCTATCTGACAGATTGTGCACCATAAAGTAGGTGCCGCACTCGGCCCTGCTTGTGCCTCCGATCTCAATGGAATTGGCCCTCCTCCTGCAAAGTAGTTCATGAATACTAGACAGTGATCCTTGTCATGGCCCTAGCCCTTGCATTTTATGAAACATACTTCCTCGTGTGCCTCTGGTCATGGTGCCCTATCCTACTTCAAAATTTGCATTTCCATGCATAGATTCTGTAATTGCACGTGGATTTGTTGAACTCCCAACCCATGGTCTTATATCAAGGTCTCATGTAATCTCATTTCCAATTCCAACGCTTTAGCCTGGCAGAATCTTTCTGCTGTGACAGCATCATCCTCAAGTGTCGTGCCATAGATGCTACAAACTAGGCATGACGTTGTCCATCTATCAACGTCATATTGTCTTCAAGGATCGTACCCTTCAACTGTTGGTCCAGATCCCAGGGAGTCCCACCCCAGAGCATCATGATTTCTATAAACCCTGTGATTGATTGTGTTTTTGACTTTGGCCTGCTCAATTCCCTGTTCAACATGTTCTGGATCTCTGCTATCCCCGTGTTTGGGTGGTCATTATAGTGCTTGATATACCATGTTAATGCACAATCCTGTAGCGTGCTCACCAATGTAACCTTCTTAATATTGTCATCCACAACACCTTGGACTTCCCAAATTGCTCTTACGAAGAACCCGAATTGGTCCAGATCTTCATTCCCTACCCCTCTGAATATTGGTAGTTTGATCGCGCTCTCCATACTGAACTATGGAGGTGGAGTAGGGTGGCGTGGGTGGAGATGGAGGTGAGGGGGGTGAAGTGGGTGGTGGTGTGGATGGAAGTGGTAACCGTAGAATGTGCTTCCTTATCAAACTAATCGTGCTTCTCAGAGAGACCTTCGCAAGTGTTGGGCGTGTAGCCTAATTATCTTTTGTATTCAAAGGTATCACTGCATTGAACCCCAGTTCGAAATGGGGCGGCAATGCCACCTGTAAAATATTCGCTGCAGGGGGGTCTAGGGGCGGTAGTTGCGACCTTTAGGGAGCCCCCCCTGGCGAGGGGTTTCAGGGGAAGCACTCCCAAAGCTAAGAAAAGATGTAAAATTGCCTTGTAAAATTATAGTAATTTATAGTCAATCTGGGTCGTTCATTAGGCATAGATCTGATGATAGAAGTCATGTTTAATTTAGGGTTTTTTGCCCTAGAAGGCAACCCCTCACTATATATGAGGGAATTGTAATGTGTCTATGTATATCTGTAATATATAATTTTTTAACAGTGAGCTCTTCCTCTCTCTCTCATGAGGGTGAAATTAAGGGACTATTTTCTAACTCTTTGCTGCTTTTGTAGATTTTTCCGCTCTGCATAGTCCCAAACATTAATGTATTTGCATGGCCCTTTTTCACACAATAGCATCTTAATCCAAGTATTCAAAGATTTAATATACTTACCTCGTGGTCCTTTGATAAAGCATCATTCTACCTCACTGTACCTCATTGTTGTATCTACTACAAATTCAGTAATAAACCCCCTATTATCCAGTCAAGCCAATGGTCCCCAGCTCACGCGATATTATCTTTTGATGCTTCTAGTCTGCACACTAATCTCGAGGTCCACACTATCAGTTTGTCAAGCCTACACCTTCCCTCGCTGTCGTATAACTTCGTGATCCACTCATACAACTAAGAATTAAAGGATGCAAAGAAAATTTCGTGGATTTCCGTATACACGTAGTGCTCTAACCACTTTTCCTTGTATACTTGCAGATTTCTGTTTTCCTACATGATAAACTCATTAATCTTCCTGTTCAACCACTCTTCAATTTCCTTCTTTGTTGGGTTCCAGTGGCACGACATCAAACATCCCTTATGTAGATCCCAATCTCGACAACAAAACCATTTGCTGGCTTGGTGGGGCCTGACCTAGGTTCATAAGTGATTTAGCCAAGCAAATTCCAGTAGTACTGGCCCTTTCGGTAATAGTCTGCAAAGCACATACTGAGGTTTCACCCAAAGTAGTATGGTAGTATGGGAAGGTGCTAGAACCATGTTTCCACACCCTGGAGATGTCTGATATGAGGTGATTGGTATTTGGTCTAACCTTTGCACTTCCTGTGCTACGAACACCGACGGGAACCCCATGCCCTGCAATGCTGTCTTCATGCAGTTTTAGCCACAACACGAACCATGTTATTTACCCAAGTTCTCCTTAATTAGGCTCTGTTAGTTGATTAATTAGATTATTTTCATAGAAAAGGATTCATACAAGTATTTATCTAGTGTACACGATAATTAAATAGAGTAAAAGTAATGCATACCATCAACATACAGATTCAAGAATAGATGCACACAGTAAACTTCTCTTTATTAACTTTCATTCCGAAGTACAGACCCAACTCTGCCCTATGCACTTAGCTACAAGGGTCCGCATACTCAGTTGCGGACTCTACTAGGCCTCTGCGGACTCAGCTGCAGAGCCTCTTCCTACTACTATGACCCAGTACACTTTAGATTTCACTCCTATCCTGAACCATGCCCTTTACTATCCTATAATTCCTTCCTTCGCTAACTTTACACTTAGAGCCTCACTTTATTTATACAATCCCATGGTCTATGGACCACTAGTGGGCCAACACATCTTTACATTACTTTACAATATTTTAGGGTGGACAACCCTATGATTCATCCTAGACCTCGCGCTCCGCACCTGCAATTCGTGGAGTCTTATAATACAATTGACCAAAACTTGGGCTTTGAGCCCCAAAACATGTTGCGGGGGGTCCCATGCCCAACATGTCGTATGGAGAAATTAAGCCTTTTTTAGTCACGTCGATTCTCTTTTGACAAACTTTTTAAATATGGAGTCGAAGCTTCTAGGTCTAGAAGCTTCATAATGGAAGTCTAGTAGATGGTTAGGTTGGATGGAGCCAAGGAAGTCAGTTTGGGATCCTTTCCCCTATTAGGATGGAACAAACCCAAGAGATAAGGCTTTCTCCCATGATGAGAGGAGCCATATCCCCTCCATCCAAGCTATATAAACCTCTCTTTTCCCAAGCTAAACTCATTTTGGAGTGAGTTTGAATGATCAACAAGACATCTATGGCTTGTAGCTTTCTAGTGTATGATCGAAGGAGAATAGTGTGTTTTGGTTTGGTTTGAGACTAAAGGGAAGAGGCCTTAAAACTTCCATTGTTGGGGCTATCCATGAGATGCTAGCAGAAGTGTGGGAACTTGAATATGTTGGAGGAGATCAGCAACGTCAAGGCATTGGTTGTAATCTCTTTCTGATTTTTATGAATAGAACTATTGATTGATTTCCTACATGAAGTGTTATTTTACATTTTTATGGCTTAATGTTCCTTAACCTATTAGGTAGGCTCAATACAATATTATATGCTATCACATTTTTTGTTGTTGTTTGTTTTCTTGTTTCAGGTATTCAAAGGAAGGAAACAAAATATAGTTGGAGTGAGGAAGCAGGATCATCACCAAGCGGAATAGCATTCTAAGAGGTAGGCCCTCTTAATTGATTCTAGCTTAAAGATATTTTCAATAGATTGTTTGTTTGTGGCTAGACCCGATCTCTCGCACCAGAGGAATTGTTTGTGTCTGCATAGAGAATTTACTTGCACCATAGTATCCCTCCATAGAAGGGAAAGACCAAGGTTACCAAAGACCTCAATTCCTGAAAATTCTCATTTTCAACTCCCCTATTTCCTGAACAAGTGGAATTTGAAGGCACACCATTAGCGTGAATTCCTATGCTAAAAATGGAGGATTGGGACCTCATGGAGCACACAAGGTTCTTGCATTTGGAAAAAACAAAGTATATGAGAAAACATTACTATGAGGAGACTGGGGTTACTCATTTGGAGCCCGTGAAGTGGGTCCGAGGTGTTGAGCAGGTTGGACTGTTGCACATGCTCTGTGTGCTGCTTTCGTCGATCAAATATCAACACAGTGTGTGTGTGCCAGCTCCTCATGCTGGTGCATGATGGCCGCCTATGGTTTAGGGAGCCCATCCCCACCACTGACATGTCAATTCATTGCATAACGAAGTTTCCTTACAAATGAGCAGACCCTCCCAAGGAGTTTGGAAGGAAAACTGGGGAAAAAGAATTGACGGACAAGATGAAGGTAGAGTATGGGCTTATTAAGAATTCGCAAAGATATTATATCATCTCTATTTAGGATTAGGTGGTGTAGTTTTCTGTCCAAATTATTGCGAGAAAAATTATAAGTGTCACACGGACGAAGTTCCAGTGCTGGTAGTATCACTAGAATCACAGTGTGTGAAGGACATCCAATACAATTAGGCAAAGTATCTACCCAAGGAGTTCCTCGCGAACTCCCAAGAAGCCCAAGAGGAAAGAAAGCCATTTCATTATGCTTGGCTTTTATTATTTATTGTTTTAGTGGCTTGGGGATTATTGAAGGACAACCAGTTTCCCCCACACAAGGAATATTTACCTGAGGTATTGCAACTCACCTCGTTGTGGTCTACAAAGAATCCGACAAGGATCAAGGAGTCAAAAATTTTCTGGATTGTCATGGAGATGGACCTTCATATGGTTATCAATCAGAGGCCAAGGTTGTCCCCAAACTTGTTCATGCAATTGACAGCCTATGCAGAGCTCAAGGTCGATTTCCACAATGTGTCAACCAGAGGACAAAAGGACCCAAATCACACATGGCACAAGTTTCCCTATTTGGTATCTGAGATGGATGTGTAGGAGATTGTGGGGTATTGGCCAGTAGAGTGGCGTGAACCCACGGGTCTTGATGTGGGAACAACCAAAGGTGCAGAGGTATCTGCTTTGTAGAAGCGTAAGGAAGTTTCTTAGGCCGCGTGTTGGGCATAGGTTCCCCCATGGGAATTTTTGGGGCTAAAATCCCATATTTGGGTCGAATTTTGTAATCAAATTGTAAGGAGTCCATAATTTTTGGTCACAGAGAGCGCATATGTTAAATAGTCATAGGGTTGTCCACCCTTATTTTGGAAATCTAATGTCGGTTGTAAAATATCTACCCATGGTCCGTGGACCATGGGATTGTATAAATAGATCTAAGCTCTAAGTATTTAGAGGCATTAGAATAGAGAAGAAGATAGAACATGTAAGAAAGTGATAACTCTAAGTAGAAGTCTATGTTTTGGGTTGTAGCATAGGTAGAGGCTCTGCAGCTAAGTGGACAGAGGCCTTGAAGTCCACAACTGAGTGTGCAGACCCTTGAAACTGAGTGTGCAGGGCGGGTCAAGTTTGTAATTGTTCATAATTTTCAATAAAGAGAAGTATTCTACAATTTCTACATATTTGTTTCCTATTTATGAATCTAGTTATGTTGGGTATGACTTTCACTTATAATGCTTATATGATGCGCGAATATATGTGATTGTGTTAGCTAAGTAATGCAAGTAAGAACATTTGTTTATGAAAAGATAACTAAGATTTGTTAATAAGACAAGTAAGATACTTAGCGTAGTTTGGGAGATATCATAGCTCGCTGCCCTAGCAGTGCAAAAGTATATTAGCCCCTGGTTAGGGCTGCGCGAAGGCTAATTGTATCCTTTCACGAAGGTACTGAAGGGTGGAATAGAGGGCCAAGCAACCTTTTCACAGGTAGGTATAGCGGGGATAACCAAACATCACAACCATCTCAAGGGTGTGGAAACATGGTTCCATCATCCACCCATATTGCTATGGGTGAGACTTCAGTTCGCGCTCTGCGGCTGATGCTGAAATGGCCAGTAGTGTAGGGATTTGTTTGGATAACTAATGCTAAAATTGGGTCAAGCCCCCACAAGCCAACAAATGGTTCCATTGCTGGGACCAGAATCTATATAAGAGATGTGTGATGTGGTATCACTAGAATCCATCTAAGAAGGAAATGAAAGGATGGTTAGATAGAAGGATCCACGAGTTTGCGGCATAGGAAAACAGAAACCCACAACTATCAAAAGAATAGTGGCTAGACAGGTACCTATATATGGAGATCCATGAAATAGTTTTCGCCTACTTTCCTACTAAGCTATACAAGTGGATCATGAAGCAAAAAGATAGCTAAGGAAGCTGGAAAGTTGACGATATTATTGTGTGGACCCCAGAGATAGTGCAAAGGTTGGAAGAATCAGAGGATAAGATCACCTGTGTTGTCAATCATTGGCTAGATCACATCGTAGGAGGATTTGTGACTGAATTCACAGTCGACACCTGAGTCATCTATAGTGAGGCAGAGTGACGCTTTTTCAAAGGACCGTGAGGTGAGTACGTAAAATATTTGAATACTTGGATTAAAATGTTATTGTGTGAAAAGTGGGTTATGCAACTACTTTGATGCTCAGCACTACATGAAGCAGAAGATTTTACAGAAATGAAGGAAATAAAGGCCCAGAGCATAGCCCCTTGATTTCACCTCCACGAGGGGACGAGGAAGGGATTGCAAAGGTCTCTCTGCAAAGTGCTATTTAATTGATAAAACAAGGATTCCCGCGAATACCACCTCCACCCACACCACCACCGGGTTCATCGCCATCACCTCCAACTTCACCAGTACCACCTCCACCACCACCACGATTCAGTATGGCAAACACAGTGAAGTTGCCTTTGTTCAAAGGCTTGGGAAATGAGGACCCGAACCAATTCTAGTTCATTGTTAGGACTATAAAGCTTAAGGTGTTATAGATGACCATATAAAGAAAGTGACACTAGTTAGCACTCTACAGGGTCACATGCTGACCTGGTATATTAAGTACTCCAATGATAACCTGAATGCTAGAGCAGCGGACATCCAAGCAGAACTAAATAAGGAATTTATCAGGCCTAAATATGAAGCACAATTGAATGTGCGATTTAAAGAGATCATGATGCAACAAGAGAGATGCCTTGGGAACTAGATCAAAGTTTGAAATGTACAATTCGTGAAGCCAACATGAATTTGACAGATGGACATCATCGTGAGTGGTTTGTGGCTTCGCTACTACCACACTTAAGGAGTGCATTGTCGTAGTAGATGATAACAACTCAGGCATAGGCCTTGGAGATTGTCATGAGACAACATGAGACTCTGATGCAAGATCCTAATCTAGGAGTTCAGCAGATCCATGCGCAACTGAAGAATTTGTGCCTTGTGATGCAAAGCTTGAAGCAGGATAGGATGGTTCGGCTAGAGGTACGCGAAGAGGTATGGTGTTTGAAATGTAAGAGTCAGGGTCATGACAAAGACCATTGCCTGGTATTTACAAGTTAACTTTCAAGGGGAGGACCGATGCCTTTAAGGCCAAAAGCTCAAGTAGGACCTAGCATGGCGCCTGTTTTATGGTGCGTTATTTTTCAGGTAGCCATAAAACATACCACGGATAACTGTCACTTGCTACATAAGTATGTGAAAACACTGCAATAGTTGTTCTACAACTTTTGTAGGTGGGTAGTAAATGATGGATGTACTTGTAGGAGCTATGAGTTGATGATGGACGAGACTCCTGCCTAGAGGGTTCAAGTTGAAACATGGCCCCTTGACTAGGATGCAGGGATGGCGCAGAAAATTTCAAGGGTGCAGATGAGGTCAAGGTAGAGGAGGACCTAGTAGAGGTTGTGGATAGTTGATTTTCCACAATTGGGGATGACCAAGACACTATGCCTGTGATTTCACTAATCCAACATGCCCGTCCTGAAAGTATTGCACATTCTTTGATTGTTAAAGAGAAGATTTTCCTACACTAATAGCTAGGATACATGACAAAGGGGAGCTACCACCTCCCCCAACTCAGAATCTACAGATGATGATGTCAAAGCCACGCGAGGAAGATCCGAATGTAAATATAGTGCTTTGGAGTGGAATCGTGATGGGAGATGACAAGGGTAAATAGCCAGAAGACAATACATGGGTTCGCAAGGCCCGAGTGAAAGAGGTTGAGTTTGATTTGGAGCATGCTCAGGAAACCTTCATGGAAGCTAAGAAGAGCTTCGTTGAGGCCTCCACTTCAGGAATTGAAGATAAGCCTGAGTCGAAGATGGAACCCTCTATGCTCACAACTTTCCTGGAAACCTATATGAAGTTACTAGGTGATAGTAAGGCTATGAAAGCATTATAGGAACTTATTAATGTTGGCATTATGTTGTCCTTGATGGCAACTCACTCAGAGGTTGGTACAGGTGATGGCAACTTAATCAGAGGACAGATCTCAGTACAGCAGGACAAGAAAGAGATATACGCAGGTTCATCAAGGAGAACAAGCGTATACACGAAGGTTGGATTCAGTAAAAGCGCGTACATGTGAAAAGTACCTTTGGTCCGTGGCAGTTAGTCCTTGGAAGTTGTGCCTA
>APFE030951917.1:10672-93073 GCA_000404065.3 Pinus taeda | reverse complement strand
AGACCCACTCTAGGGATAGAGGGGTTGCCTCTGTCCGTAGAGGGAACACTTTCTTGCATCACAAGTTGGCGACTCCACTAGGAAGTCTATCCTATGTTATTCTCTTGTTTTCTCTTGTTTTTATTTTGATTTGGTCTCTCTTGAATTTTGGGGATTAACTATCAGTCTTTTGGGTCACCTAGATCAATTTGGGAAATCCCTCTATTGTCTGTTGGATTGACTGGTTTTTGTTTGGGAGTTTTTTGTTCGTTTGTCATTGTTTTTAACATCATCATGGAAAATAGTTTAACAGTCACACCGATGTTGTGCTCACTCTTTTGTAAAGTCTTGTGCGTCGCTAAATACCATCGCACAGTCGCGATGACTCCTGAAATTGGTACATCGCGGAAAAGACATGTACTTCCGCGATGACATCGCTCTATTGCTACAGCTAGTTGCTGATCAATGCTAGTTCCTTGTGTAGTCCCCACGATGATCCTATAGAATTGTTTTCTCAATTCTGCCTCCTGAATTCACCAGTCCTGATGATCCCTTGCTCTTTTTCTCTTGCTTAGTAACTTGTTTTTCACTATTTATGGTTAAGGAACTTTTTCTTTAGCTTTTTTGAATGAATCTTGCATTTTTGCCTATGTGACCTAGTTCATTCTTTCAAGTTCTTGAATCAATTGGCTTGGTTGCTGGTTTGCCCAAGGTTTGTTTGCAACTTTCTCGCTGGTTTGATTGAGCCTTCCCCATTGCTTGTTTCTGGTTGATTTTTAGCGACAATTATTGAACCAATCTTTGGTATTGATTCGATTTCTTTTCACCACCGAACATAGACCACAATTGTTTGGATTGACCGGTTTTTTCACGCTTGCTTCTTTGTTTCTTTTAAATTTTAAAAACATCAAAATCAAAAGACTGCATTCATTTAGTATACGAAAGTGAAAGTGAATTTTCATTTCAAGGTTGCATATTGGAAAGCGAATGATAAAATATCTCATTAGTAGTATCCATGCACTGTAGGGATTGATGTCTATATTGTGTTTGCTTATCTTGGCTTTCTTGGTTTGGGAATGATCTCTCTACCCTCCTACAGGTAGGTGTTCATTGAAGTAAAAGGATATTTTGTTCATTCTAGCTGCATCCTAGGTTTTGTTGTATACATACAGTAAGGCCTAAAAACTAAAACATAATTCAAGATCAACTTTAAAATGAACTGAATAAACCTAACAACGCATTGGAACATAATGCTCATTACTTAGAGGTCTAGGCTAGAGACATGCTCCGTCGTTGTTAAACCTAGTCACTATTGTTTTCACTCAAGGTTGGGTGATTCCTCCTTCTGTGACTCAATGGCGGTCTAGTACGGAATTGTGCTCCCATGTACCGTCAAGTATATGTTGGGAGACCCCACTAGGTTATCATCCTATATCCTTAGGAAACCATTTCTGCTGCCTTGCAAACCGTAACGAACCGAACACAACATTTGGGAAGATTGACTGCCGTACAGAAAGTCCTTGGTTTTCATATGACTGCCAAGGTGTATATGCAGTTTTACAGGTTGTTTGGTAAACCTTTTGCCTAGTTCTCCAAAGTAGTCACTTTCATTCCTTTTCGAACCCCCTCAAAGAAAAGGTCCATCTGAGCACTTGTCACTTCAGGATCATTAAATATTTGAAGGCAACTAGAGTCATATTTTTTTCCTTTTCTCAACTCTTTAAATATGAAAAGGTCAAGTTTTGTTCTTGTGTCTTAAAATTTATTTGGCCACGTTCACATTTGCCTTGCTAGATCTTGTTTGTGTTTTAGTTTTTGTACGGTTCTTTCTTGTTAGTTTTCCTAGGATTTTGAATTCAATCATCATGGCGGAGTCACCGATCCCGTCTCCCGTTCCAAGTGACCAAGGGTCTCCATCCTCTGTAGCTTCTGAGGTACTGGCTATTAGTGATACTCTCCCTGTTATCCCGAGTATCCAACCACTTAACTCTCATGCTCCAGAGGATGAATCCTATGACATCCGCTGGAACCCCGTTTGGGAGCATTCCGAAGAAGACTTTCTTGTTACTCCTCCTAGTGTTTCGGTCCCAATGTCTTCCTCCGACATGGATGTTATGACTCCCATCTCCAGTGAAGAATCCTTCGTGACAGAAAGTGAAATACCTATGCCTATGGAAACTTCACCTTTCCATGTTATTTCCCTTGGTGTGATGTTGCCTTTAAGATATAATGCTTTGGCGAACATCATTGGTTCTAGATCTCCCCTTTCGAGTTCCATATGGTCTCGTACTATCCCTCCAACTTCGAAGCCTTTTACACCCCAGATTTACAATGTGTTCATCACATCTTTTCCAACCATGCCAACCATTTGTGTGGCTTCGTCAACCCCTATTGTCAGTTCCACCACTGCCTCTTCACTGGTGACTACTATTTCCAGGCCTTCTGTTGGTCCTACCAATAGTGGCCCAACGGCAGGAGTTGTTAATCCCACACTAAGTGCCCCACCTTCTTCTAGTTCCATTCTAGCAGGGGAGGCATATGATCAATATGTACAAGCTCTTCAGAATTCGGATCCTGAAAATCCATTTCATTATTACAATTCTCACAGAGCTCATATCTATTACCCCAGACCTATGACATCTCAATCCATGGTTGAGGTCACGTTCCTATTGTCCATTGCTTAGGGTACCACCACTTATCACGGTGGCCAAGCACTGCCCGCAAAATTTCAAGGGCCATCCTATCAAAGTCAGCCGTATTACAGACAACCTTATCCAGGGCAATCTGGAGGCCCACAAGGACAACCCTTCCAGGGACAACCTTTGGCCTTTGGCGGTTCCTCCTTTACCTATTTCGAGCAACCTTCTGGTAATCGGGGACAACTTTACATACAAAAAGGCCCACCCGGTGCCCAGCAAGGCTACCCTTTTGGGCAAGTCAGTTAGCCTTACATTCAACAAGGCCAACCCACTGCCCAGCCTAATCAACCGTCTGGACAAATTGGTCAGCCTCAAAATCAACTGGGCCAACCAACTATCCAGTCTGCTCAGCCATTCGTCCCATCAAGACAACCCTCAGCTGTGCAAGGACAACCTAGTACCCAGAAATCTCAACCTTCTGGGAAAATGGGTCAACCTCAATCTCGACTAGGTCAACCTTCTAGCCAGATGGCTCAGGCTCAGTTCTCCCAAGGACATCCATCTAGGCCTGCTCAACTGGGCACTCAAATGATCATTGCTTCTCAAGCTCCACCTGGTTTTCAGCCCCAGCCTGGGCTCCAGACCCAATCTGACCTTCAAACTTAGGTTGGGCCCCAAACCCAACTTGTTTATCAAGTGCATCTTAGCTCTCAGGCTTAGTTTGGAGCCCAGCCACCTTATGGTTTTCAGCAATCCCAAGGGCAAACCCAATTTGCCCCATATCAAAATTATCAACAACAGCAGGTAAGTCCTTACTAGAATATCCAACAACCATATGTTGCTCCTGCAGGCCAGGTTGGTAATCAGTGGAATGCTGGGAGGAAAATCCAGGGCCAATGGTCTAGTTATGGCTATAACCCCTACGGGAAAAATCCCTACGGACAAAACCCTTATGGGCCGAATCCGTCTGGACAAAACCAATGGGAGCAATAAGTAGTTGGGTGGAACTCTGGTGCTACCTCCTACCTGCGACCTCAGATGTCCTTTAACCCTCAATTACCTTTTTTAGTGATGTTGGAATTACCAGATGTGTCCAAACTAACAAATGATCCCATTCTTCATAATTCGTATTGGTCACCGGTTCCAACTAAAATTCCAGGTGATTATCCCAAGTTTGATGGTAAAGCTAGAGAAGATCCCCAAGCTCATGTCATGACTTATCATCTATGGTGCTCGTCAAATTCATCGCTTGATGTTTTAATCCAGCTCCGCCTTTTTCAACGGACTCTCACTGGCTCTACTGCTAAATGGTATATTGAGTTAGCTCGCGGATCTTTTCAGGACTTTAACTCGTTAGTTATGGCATTTTTAACCCATTTTCAGTTACCAATTTGATATGAAATAGGCACACATCTCGTGACATCCTTAAAACAGACCATGACCACGCATATCTCTGATCATATTCATGAATGGAGACGACCTCGTCATTTGATTAAGTTTTGGATTCCTGATCAACTCTTGACTGACTGGTTCACAACTTCATTTGTCGGTCTAATAGCCCTGGACATTGCTATGGGGGCATGTGTAACTAAAGAGCAAGCTATTTCGCGTGCTCAGTACCTTGACTTGGTCTACTCCCAGTTCGGTACACTATATGATTATTTGCCTAATTCTCCGAGATTCGAAACTTCCAAAGCCCCACCAACACCATATGTTGATGGTGTCATCAGTTCTATCAATGCACCCTCTAAGAAATCTTCCGCGAACCTTGGGAAGCAAAAGTCAAACGCTTCGTATGAAAATACTTCTCAGGCTATATCCAATGCTAGTAACACTTCTGAAGTTAACGTCGTCCAGTCCACCATAGCAGACAAAGCCTCGAAAGGGAAAAAGAAGGGAAAAGGAAAGAATAAGGTTGATCAACCGAAGCAGGATTCCCCTAAACCTCCACCTGAGGAAGGTGCCAAACGCAAGCCTAAGTATCCTTACCTTATCTGTGATGAGGATCACTATACCAAAGACTGCCCTAGGTGGTTTGAAGTTAGTCGTTTGTTGAAAGGTGCCCCCGGGACTCCTACCGTACTCAAAGAGCCTTTTCCCTCGCAGCAAACTCAAATGGTGGCTGATCCATCTCAATCCTCTTCTCCCTTTAGTTCTCAAGTATTTATGGCTTGGATGATTCCCATCCACATTAGTACTTGGGCAAAAGATTATCCATCACCTACCGTGAAAGAGCCTAAGATCCCCTCTAGTATTCTTCCATTCAGTTCTGGTCCCGTTCATATTGAGCGACCTAGCACTGAAATGGTAATCCAACCTCCTCCTAAAGGCATACTTCGGAAATCTTCGTACAAGCCTAATGCTCATGCTTCTCAGCACTATAGCATTATTGAGGACTTAGCCCTGGCTCCATCAGCTATGTCTACATTAGAAGTTCTCCAGAGCTGCCCCTCTCAGAGGAAGTCTTTGCTATCAGCCATCGGTGGCATTAACCTGGCCGACTTAAATTTGATCACTTTTGACCTCGACAGTCATATACCGAGACTGCCTCACCAAATTGCCTTCCTTATTTAGGTCATCATCAATTCTAAAATGATTTATCGTACCCTCATTGATGAAGGCACTTCTACTTGCATAATTTCTATTGCTTGTTGGAAGGCTATTGGTTCTCCGGCTCTGAGCCAGTCTCCTACGACCTTGGAAACCTTTGATGGGATAGAATCTCATCCTTATGGTATACTCTAATGCTTGCCCATTACATTGGAAGGGAAGATGGTCGAAGTTGTCCATGCAAATTTAACTTACAACCTCCTTTTAGGACGACGCTGGACATATGCCATGCGAGCTGTGGCTTCATCTCTATTCTGTGTCATTCGTTTCCCTCATCAGGGGAAGATCGTCACAGTAGACTAGTTTTCCTTCTTTGCCTCCTCCTCTGATGGCAACATGCCTTTCGTGGAGCATACCTCTGTTCCTTGTGAGAGTGTGGGTGTTGGTCTCTTTAAAGATCCTACCCTTATGGGTGTTTTTTCACTCCCACCCCCCAACATCGCTCCCATTAATATGATTTTTGTTCGCTTTGATCCATGGGTTCTTCCTCCTATTAATCAGATAGAATCCTAGGGCGATGAGACGTCGTTGAGTCCTACTGAGCTCAACTACGTCAAAATTGTTTCCGCATCAGCTCCATCCTCTGAATCTGCTCCTTCGAGTAGAGCTCTCGACTCGTACATTCAGTCCCCTTGGCTTGGAGATGGTGCTTCTTCATACCCTTTATAGGAAATTTTTCCTTTTGATGAAGTGATTATTGAGACCATGTCTTTCAAGGAACCCCCTTGGTCTAATTATCACCATTGTTCCTCGTTTCTCCCTACCCATCAGGAAATGCTTACTTGTCTCGAGCGGTTTGCTTCTTGTCTCCCCTCCCAACCCCTTCAGACACCCATCCAGATCCATCAAGTGTCTTCTAAATGGAATATGGGAAAAATTATTCAAACTCAGCCAATCAAAATCTATGTTAAACCAGGGATTGCCAAGCACATCCATGTTGTAGTAACCTACACTCCAGAGGAGCGAATTCCGTGATTTGTTTTCTTGGTCTTACGAAGAGATGCCCGACATCGATCCTAGCATCATGGTGCATGAAACACCTACCTATCTGGGTGCTAAACCTGTTCGACAGCGTCTACGCCTCGTGCACCCCCGAAAGGCTACAACTATTAAAGCGGAAGTTGAAAAGCTTCTTAAGGATGGTTTTATTTACCCCATCCCACTCACCAATTGGGTCTCTAATATTGTCCCCGTGAAAAAAAAATAAGGCACTATTAGGATATGTGTTGACTATCGTGATATTAATCGGGCCTGTCCCAAAGATAACTACCCTACACCCTTCATTGACCAGTTCATTGATGAGTGTGCCAGGAGTGAAATATACTCATTCATGGATGGTTTTTCTGGTTATAACTAGATTAGTATTACGCCTGCAAATCAACACAAGATCGCCTTTATCTGTCCGTGGGGCACTTTCGCTTATAAAAAGCTCCCCTTCGGTTTAAAAAATGTTGGTGCCACCTTCCACTGCACAATGTCTTACATGTTTCATGATATTCGACACATTGTGCAACCTCACCTGGATGACCTTTCGACTCATTCAGCGAAATGCCAAGACCATCCGACCCACCTTCACGAAATGTTTCTCCATTGTAGACACTATTATATCTGGCTTAATCCGCATAAGTGTGTCTTCTGTGTTGAGTCAGGCAGACTTCTTGGGTTCATCGTCTCCCGAGAGGGTATCTATCTGGATTCACTTAAAGTCAAAGCCATCCTGAATCTCCATCCCCCTACTTCTTTACAGCAATTGCAGAGTTTGTAGGGTAAAGCAATTTTTTTACGGTGATTCATTCTGAATTATGCCGAAGTGGCCAAAGGCTATATGCGGTTATTAAAACATGACACCCCTTTTCTTTGGGATACCACTGCACAAGAGTCATTTGAGCATCTCAAGGCTCTCCTTGTTTCTGCTCCTTTGTTATGTCCCCCTGATTATCACCAAGACTACACTGTTTATTTAGCTGCCACTGATACCACTATCGGCATGGTTCTAGTTCAAGACGATGATGATGGTACTAAGCATGTTGTTTATTATCTCAGCTGCAATCTGCTTGATATGGAAACTCACTATGCCTATGTCAAGAAATTGGCATTGGCTGTCATTTGTGCCATCCAACGTTTCTGTCATTATATATTATTGCGCATCACGATGGTGATTTCTGATTGCAACCCAATGACGTACATTTTGTCACGTCAGTTACTAGGGGGAAAATACTCAAAGTGGATTTTCATCCTTCAAGAGTTTGACTTGGAGTTCACTACCGCCATTTGTTACCACGCCCTTTCGGTTAGAGGACCATATTCCGGATGAAACTCTGTTCTTGATTATTACCCTTGATCCTTGGTATGGGGATATTATTGTCTATCTTCAGACGTCCTCTTTTTGTCCCGATTTGTCCAAGGATGCTTGGTGATGAATTCGCCATCATTCTCAACCTTATCGCATTATTGGGGACACCCTGTACCATCTCAGCGCCGACATTGTTCTCCGCTGATGCTTAACATTCGAGGAAGCCGAACGAGTTCTAAATGACTGCCATTTTGGCACTTGTGGTGGTCACATGTCCGGGTATGCTACTGCTGAGAAGATCCTTCATATTGGTTATTTTTGGCCCTCCATCTTCAAGGATTTCATTCTTTGCCATCTGTTCTTGTCATGAGTGCCAAATCTACCAATGGAATATGTGCACGCCTTCCGCTCCATTGCACCCTGTCGTTACCGTCAGCCCTTTTTCCAAATGGGGCATTGATTATATGACCTGTAATCCTTGCTTGGCCGGGGGGCATGGGTATATCATTGTTGCCGTTTATTATTTCACAAAATGGGCCGAGGTGATGCATACACAATCCGAGGACGATCACACAACAAAAAAAAAATTATTCAATCATGTTATTTCATGATTCGGAGTCCCTCAGGTTATCGTCACTGATCATGGAAAACACTTCCGTAATCATATGATGACTTAGTTAACAACCCAGCTGGGCTTGAGGCATGATAACGCGACACCATACTATCCTCAGGCCAATGTCCAAGTCGAAGTTGTCAACAAAGTTCTGGTTACAATGCTTCAATGCACCATTGGCATGCACAAGTCCAATTGGCATTTGATGTTGTTCTCTACCTTATGGGCCTACTGAACTTCAGTGAAGGATGCCACCGAGTTCACCCCATTCCAATTGGTTCACGGTTTGGAGGCTGCCCTTCCAATTGAGTGTGAGATCCCTTCTCTGAAATTAGTCATCGAATTACTCCCCAACACTACTCCGGTAGAAGAACCTCTTCTCTATCTAGAGCGACTAGACGAGACCTGTCGACTAGCCTCTCTAGCCATTGAAGCACAGAAGAAGAGAGTGAAAACTCACTTCGATCATACTATCCATCCTCGTTCTTTCGTTGAAGGAGATTTAGTCCTGCTTTATGATCAAGAAAATGATAAGCTGGGGGCAAGCAAATTCGAGCCTATGTGGCACGGGCCTTATATTGTAAAATGAGTTTTGCAAAAAGGGTCCTATGAGATGATTGATTATGAAGGGAACCCTCTAGATAAGCCCCGAAATGGGCTTTATCTAAAAAAATATTATGCATGAACCCCATGCATTCTGATTTGTACATACGTGTGTTCTCAATAGGTGTGTTATGTGTGTGTTTTCATGTCTGGCTTGGTGTGTAGGCATAATTCCTGCTTATTGTGTTTTTTTGCTTCTTGTGCATATGTCTGGTACACCTTACGTTGGTTTCGTTGATGGTGCCTGCCACAGTACCTGCAACCTTTCTTCTACGGCATGAGTGATCTATGATCCTCATGGTGAGTTAGTAGACCTTCAAGGTGTTTGTCTAGGTTGTACCACAAACAATGTCGCTGAATATAGTGTTGTTATTGAAGTACTAAACGAGGCTATTAACCTTGCATTCATTCATTGGTTGTGAATTTGGATTCTTAGCTTGTTGTCCACCAGCTTAATGGGCATTATTCTGTCAAAGATCAAAGGATTTTAAGGTTGTATTTACGTGTTAAATTGTTAAAAAGGAATTTTGATTTTATTACATATCAACACATTCCAAAAAGATTAAACACGTTAACTGATGCATTAGCAAATCATGTATTAGACAAACATTTGCATAACATGTAATCAAAACAGCATATAGAAGCATTCAAAACATAATAATGAACCATAGGAATATGTATATATATATATATTATATATATATATATATATATATATATATATATATATATATATATGATATATATATATATATCGTGTGGTGCCCGAGGCACTCAAAAAATAAGTGTATATGTCCAAAAAGAGCCCGTGTTCTCTGTACATCCGACACACATGTCTCTCAAAAAATCAGCTGGAAATAAAACCTAGGCATCTACTATGTTGGGTTATGCTCCCTATAGCACACCATCTCTCATGCAACTCACCTCAACAGGCAGTGCAGCCTGGCTATAACCCCTACTGTATGTATCTGGAACTCTATGGGGACCTCCTTGATCCCCATGTAATCAGGGATCCCTACCGTCAGGCCCTCAAGATTTTGGTCCACTGTCTCCACTAAATTGACAACTGGGGGAGCCAAGGCCAGCTCCCTGATGCCCTATGGATCCCTCCATGCCTCTAGAGCTAGTCCCACATGCCTCACTGGTCCCACATCTGCAAATACCATAGAGTACATCATTCGGACATATGCATGAAAAATCTAAAAAACATCATAAAAGATAAAACAAAAAAGTAGTGTGATCAAGTGTTTTACCACCATCATCCCACTACTTGCCCATGGGCAGCTGCATGTTAGGGTCTCCATGAAAGTCCATACCAGCATATGGCCAGTCCTCGACGAAGATTGTCTGGCGATCCAACCACTCACGGAATAGTGTCCCCCATGACATTGGTCGTCTGCCACCCCCTCGTGGCATAACATGTGCCCACTATGTGATCCTGGTCTCCCACAGTCTGGGCCCATCGAAGTCCATATCCTATAACTGTAGCACCAACACCTGCTCAAGCATGAGAGGGATCAAGATAGACGCATAGCCAAACTGTTTCGTCTCTCCACGACGACAATTGGTAAGCTGTCTCTTCATGTTGACCATCACTGTTTTCGCCCAGTTGAACATGGTCGGGTTGAGGCATTCAAGAGCCAATCGGAGTTGGGTGTTTGTTGCCTCATGTTGGGCTTGGGAGCCCACTGCCCTCGTCACCATACTTAGAATTGCACAAAGAACCAAGTCTTCCACCATCAGAATTTCCATCTTACTGCTTTTTGATTTGCATGCCCGTGGGCACAATCATGCCATCAGCATGCTCGTGGGCACACTAGTTCGTTGGCCCTCTAGAATCTAGTCAGGAAATATATATTCGTAGCATCAAACCCAATGTCTCTGCCCCGGATAATGAATTTTCCATCTGTTGGGTTCCATGCACGAAACAACAGCTCTAACAAATTGGGTTGGGCCCGAAGGTGCGGAGTGAGGAAG
This sequence comes from Pinus taeda, assembly GCA_000404065.3. Taxonomy (NCBI): domain Eukaryota; kingdom Viridiplantae; phylum Streptophyta; class Pinopsida; order Pinales; family Pinaceae; genus Pinus; species Pinus taeda. Next base: position 82,359 of record APFE030951917.1, on the reverse strand, counting down.
AACTTTAGTAACCCGCACACACATAAAGCATTTCGGCACCCAGCATCAGCAAAGGCTTCCTCATCGTTGACATCATGAGTTTGTTCCTACCAAACAAATGCCATGATGCCCTGCATGACAAGAAAAAATGAATTAGAACTCCTTTTCTAACTTTGAATTCATAATTTCATGTCGCCATTGCGACTGTTTCTAAAACAGTTGCGAAGGCACTCAGTTCACAGTTCATTTTTCTCGCGATCATCATGAAAATGCATCATATTCTCATGACGATATGAAGGTGCTATGTGTAAATCACACTCGGTCATTGCAAACCTGAGCGACTTTCCTGCGATGACCGAGAGGTGGACTCAGATTTGAAAATGTGCCTCAGTCCACCTACCTAACGCTAAATTGCATAAAAATACTACTAAAATGAAGCGCAGGGAGAAATGTACTTATTTGGCGGAGGTTTTAGGATGAACCGTGGATGGATGTGGCCAGAATCAGCTTAAGAACTTTGCTAAGGTTGGTGCTCCAAACGCTCCAAGGTAAAATAAACAGTGCAAATGGTAAAAACAAATGAATTACCCCACCCTTTTTATAGTAATTTTTTGAAACATTAAAAATTTTACTTTAGAATGTGGGTTTTTTCATTTTTATTGCATGGTTAATTGGAGTTTTGGTTTTTAACTATGTTTCCGCATATATTAATCATTTGTGTCAAATGGGTTTTACATTTGACGTGTTTTGTGTAGGACTACAGGCAATGGAGTTATGTTGTACTTCATGTACATTTGATCCGTACCATCTTCTTTAATGCTCTTTTTTGACTTAAAAGACGAAAAGATAGCCAAGTTGTCACTTTCGACTCGTTAAACGAAATGAGAGGCGGTCTACTTTAAGCTCTTTTCCGACCGTATAAAAATGAAAAGATTGCCGAGATTTTGTCATTTCGGGCTCGTTATTTGTTACGAAACAATGTGGTTTCAATCGCTTTTCTAATTTTTTTGGGTCGAGGTCACTAATCATGAAAGGTACTCCTTCATTGTAATGGTCAAGCGGTTCTTGCAAGTATCATTTATACTTTTTCGGGCTCGAGAGACACAAATCTACGAAAAAGGACACCCCTGGAGTTTTATTTTCCATGTCTTTTTCAAACTCCCTAAACATGAAAAAGACTCCGAGTTTTACCTATGTCGGACGCGTTAAACCCTGATGACATCAGACTCGTCACCATGACGAGACTCGAGCTTCTCCTCCCTAGGGCTTGTTAAACTATTACTAGGTTGGATTCGACTGAAGGTCAAACTTATATTACAAGCACATGCTATCCCCTTCAAGCTTGTTTTCAAAAATAATTGGGGTACTCGCAAGCAATGGTGGGGGAACATTTTGAAATCATCATTGATCATCTATGGCAGCTAGTCACTCTTAAACATTGACACTTTTTGCTTCTTGTTGGGTTGGGGTATCCATACATCGTAATTTGGCCTTCCACGGGTTTGGGTTGACATTTAGCCTCATTCCATCTAATCCATGCTGTCTCCATCAAGCCTCTGATCCCTTGGTACCTGAATGTTTCCACCCTCCAGAGTTGTGTCACCAACATGTTTAAGAGTATAATCCTTCCGCAGTTTACCCTTACCTCCTCCTCTGATACTCTGTTTCACCATCTACCACTTGTTCCTTATCTCATGTCATTGATGGTGGAAACATTATGGCCCTCCTGCGACGGATCATCTCCTTTCGACATTAGCTCATTATCCAGGAGATTGATCTAGAGATCCCTGTTGGTACCTTGGAGCTTGCATGCCTCAATGGCAAGATCTTCATGCTTGACGATTGACTTTCATCATTGGTCGTCGATTGGGTGATTCCACGAGTGTTCAACTTCAGCCCATTCTTCACACTTCATGGTTTGTACCGAACAGTACCTTGAGAACCATTGGCATTATCGGTGGTTTCTCTTGTGCTTGTTAACAGTTTTACTCATTGACCAGTAATCAAGTGACTTTCTATCATGCTCGACTTCGGCACATCTATTCACATGCTAGAATTTGTACTATGATTGGTTGGGTTCAAGACCCTAAACTCAGATTACACATGTTTAGGCTACGTGGATTGGTTCGTGATTACATGACTTGTTGATGGATGGCTGTGACTATACCTTTATCATTATCATGGTCTTATTATCTGGGTGGCTTCATCCATACCATAGACCTAGTTTGTATGTCTTTTGCATGGCTGCGCCCATGCCTAGACTATATGTATTTCACTATCGGAGATACCAGTTGTGCCTGCAAGTTCTTCCAGATGGTGTTCCAACTCAATCAGTTTTGTAAAGCATTTCACCCCTCCCACTCTCTCGGGCTTCATACTTTAGGGGGCATCTATTACACAGTAATTTGTCACTACCTTCACCCCAGTCCTTCTATTGTGTCATGCATCCAAGTAAAACATGCTCATACTAAACAAATGCTCTCTTATGTTGCCAATTGACCCACTTTTCCTATGTTTTATCTCATCGCGAGAATGGACTTAATATACACGACAGACAATGGTCGTAAACAATCTAGTCATGCTTCCAGTGAGGAAGTACATCTATTTCCTACAACGGTCAGATTTCATGCTCCGGTGCGAGGCCGTTTTCTATCTTTAGTGATGGTTTGACTAGCTACATTACCTACTAGCATTGTCAACGCTAAAGCTTAGTTATAAACTCGCGATGATCCAAATTGGGTGAATTCGTTCCAACAGTCAGCCTTCTGGATGTCTCAAGACCTGGTTGTTGGCATAGTTTGTGTCGTCCTTCCTCCTCTGGTATGGCAGTTCCATCATTTGTGCTACCTTCCTTGGGGATAAGCTCTCTCTTCCACCTTTCAAGGAGACTGCTTCTCCTATTTAAACACTCACCTTTGATATGATCAGCTAGTTGGTTATTTCTTGGATTTAGCAGTGTTGTTAGTGCTTTTCAGTTTGATAGATAGCTAGTGTGGTGACAAGTGTGAGATTGTTGATAGCTTGTGGAAGGTTGTGAAGTGCCCTTAACTTTGTGTTAAAACTTATGAGTGAGAGAGAGACTTTGTATGTTGGGAGATCCATATTCAAAAAGTGAATGCTTGAGAAATACACTGGCTAGATCCTCTGAGAAGGCTTGCGACATCAAGACTTTGGTTGTAAGCTTGCTCTTATTTCATTATTAATACAATCAATGATGTTTTCCTATGTCTCGTATGTAATTTACTTGATAGCTCATGACTTCTTGACTTTGTGAGTAAATAGATCATTGTTGTTTTCTGGTTACGTGCTTTGTTGTATTTCCTTTGCTTTGTTTCAGGTTGATCACTCATTGAGGAGAAGGAAGTGAAAGCTGGAGTAGTGCAATGGAACTTCATCAACCACCGGTTAAGGTAGGCCTCCAACTATGGCTATTTAAGGAAATCTATTATTGATCTGTCTTTGTTGTGACTAGACCCACTCTAGGGCTAGAGGGGTTGCCTCTATCTGCAGAGGGAACATTTTCCTGCATCACATGCTAAATGTATCAAGGGAAGCTACGGCAAAGGCTTTGTGGGACAAGTTATGGAATTTTTACCAATCTAAGTCTCTGGTGAATAAATTGTTCCTACGGAAAAAGTTGTATAACCTGAGGATGAAAGATGGAGACATAGTGACATGTTCACTTAGTGGGGGCTGACCTAGGTTTAGAAGTGATCTAGCCAAGAAAATCTCGATACTGCTGGCCCTTTCAGCAACAGTCCACAGAGCGTGGACTGAGGTCTCACATGAAGTAGTATGGGAGGGTGTTGGAACTAGGATTCTGCACCCTGGGGATGTCTGATATGTGGCAATAGGGACATGATTCAACCTTCGTGATTACAAGGTTATGTGCACCAGATAGCTCCTTGCGTCCTATGGTACTACCTTCATGCAGCTCTATCCGCAGTGCGACCAGTGTTAATTACCCCAATCTCCCTTAATTAGGTTCTATTCACTAATTACTTAGAAGGTTTTCATACAAAAGAATTCATACAAGTGCGCGCATATAAATAAATAGATACCATTAATGCATAACATCAAAATATATATCTACAAAATAGATGCACAATATGCCGAATCAACTTAGCTTTATTAATAATAATTTTCAAGTTCAGTTCAATACAGACCCAACTCTGCTTTGCGCACTTAGCTGTAGGGGTCCGTGCACTCAGCTATAGACTCTACTAGGCCTCTACGCACTCAACTGCAAAGCCTCTTCCTGCTACTATGACCCAATACTCTCCAGATCCACTTCTACTTTCTAACCATGCCTTCACATCTATCTATTTACTCTTTCTTCCAAAAACTATCTTTACTCTTAGAGCCTTGCTCTATTTATACAATCCCATGGTTCATGGACCATGGGTAGGTCGACTCAACTTTTCATTATTTTACAATTCTTAGGTCAGACTACCCTATGACTCATCCTATACTTTCACACTCCGTGCCCGCATTTCGTGGGGTCTTTACATTGCATTGACCAAAACTTAGGCTTTAAGCCCAAAAAACATGTTATGGGGGGATCCGCTACCCAACAGGAACCCAAAACAATCATCATGACTCGTCTTGAGTCACTCTTTTGGTGCAGGGATCTTTGCATGAATTCCATCCAAATATTCTTATGTGGTGCGAAGGTCCGCAACACACCATTCTACCGTCAGCTAGATCTACTCCATTTCTACTTTTGAATCATTTGTGTCTGACTTGATTCACTTCTTTGGTGTCGGCTTTTAGTACCTATGTTTATAGTCCCACACCCTTGTCTAGTTGCTCGAGTCACGAAGACTGTTCTTTGGTTGGTTAGTCAGACAACAGACTCACCTGTGTAGGGCTTCGACAGTATTAAGTTTGACTAGCTGGATGCACCTCTGTCTATAACCTCTTTTACCACATATGGTCCCAACCAATGCATTCTGAATTTTCTGGGAAATTTTCCAAACTTGTTGTCATACAGTAGCACTAAGTCATTTACTTTGAAGGTGCACAACTTGATATGGTGGTTGTGCCAGGCTTTCTCACACCTCTTTTATACCTGCTGGTGAAATTTGGCCATAAATCGTTCTTCCTTGAGTCCTTCTTATTGTGCGAGCTTTTCTTCCAGAGCTTCGCAGTCTGACATGCTTGTGAGCTCTATTATTCATAGACTAGGTATGATATATTCCATCGGCATGATTGCCTCCATACCATAGACCAACCGGAATGGTGTCTGTCCCATCAATTTCTTACATGTTGTCATGTACGCCCATAACACAATGGGTATGCACAGGTCCCAGACATTCCGCTACACGTTACATATTTTTGTCAATGTAGTCTCCAATATTTTATTGAATGCTTCTACTATTCCATTATCCTCTAGGTGGTATGGTGTACTTTTCTGGTGATAAGCATGGAACTTGTCTGTGAGCCTGCTGATGGTTTCATTCAAGAAATGTGTTCTGCGATTGCTCATTAAGATTTCTGGGTAGCCAAATTGTGTCAACATGCTTTCGAACAAAAACTTTACAATCATGGCAGCCATGCAATCCTTGACCGATTGTGCTTCTACCCATCGTGTCAGGTACTCTATCACAGTGATGATGCAACGTGCACCTGTCTTTCCTTGAGGTTTAATTGGGCTGAAAAAATTGATTGCCCATTTCTCAAATGATTGTAGTTTCATTTGGGGATTTAACGACATCTCGTCCCTTCGTGATGGTTTTCCCATCCATTGACATATATCACAGGCCTTACAATGCACTTTCGAATCCTAGTGCAGGGTAGGCCACCATAACCCTGCGCAAAGAATATTTTGTGCAGTCCCACATCCTGCATAGTGTCCTCTTATAGCACCCCAATGTGCTTCTGTGAGAATATTACCCCTTTCAAATTCAGGTACGTATCTTCGCAATATCTCATCATTTCCCATCTTATAAAGGTGCCTTGGGATGACAGAAAAGTTCGCCATGCGTACCACCAATTCCTTCCTCTATTGGATTGAGTACTCCTTCAGTGCAGTCACTGTTGTTAGAAGATGGATTATATCCTCAAAGTGTCCATCTATGATGCGTATAGGGAAGAGTTGTGCATCAGGTAGTCCCTCCTCCAAATTTGTTGGTTCCTCACGACGCCTCAACATGTATATGAAATTCCACGTCCCATTTCGAGAAGACCAAAATTGGCATGGAGGCCAGCTTCCCCTTTAGGACATCCAAACTCTTCATGCAATCATCATTCCAATAGAATGTCACATATTTTTTCAATAGCTTTTCCATCGGTGCCATTATTTGGGCATAACTCTTGATAAACTTCCTATAGTATCCAGTGTGCCCCAAAGTAGCACGTAATTATTTGACAGTGTGTGGTGCTTCTAGATTCAGAATAACAACAATCTTCGCAGGGTCCACCATCAGGCCTATTTACAAACCACATGGCCTAGCAAGTTGCCAAAGGGAATAAGGAAGTTGCATTTTTTAAGGTTCATCGCAATCTAGTGTCAGGGGAAAGTATCTAGCATCAACCGTAAGCTTGCTACATGGTGCTTAACTAATCCAAAGACAATCCAATTGTCCAGATAGACCTCCAAGAATTCGTGGATGTATTCTTTGAAGGTTGCCACCACTATGTGCGAGAATATCACTGACACGTTCTTTAGTCCAAAGGGCATAACGGTGTATTGAAAGCAGCCCCATTCTATTGCAAAGTTTGTTTTGCTCCTATCTTCCGGCGCGATCTTGATCTGATGGTACCCTGAGAAGCCATCCCTGAATGAGTAAGCTTCCTGACCACCAACATTCTCCAATAATTCATCTGTCAATGGTGTCAGGAATGGATCATGAACACAGGCGTCATTAAGCTTCCTAAGATCCACACATATTCTTATTTCACCCTTCTATTTTTTCTCCTACACTACCATAGGACTCACCTAGTCAGATTCTTCCACTGGTTCAATAATTCTGGCTACGAGCATTTTGTCTAATTCATCGCGACCCTTTTCTTTATACTTTGGATTCAAGCAGTAAGGTCATTGCTTAACTGGCTTCGCGTCCAGTTTCAAAGTGATTTTCATCATCCCTAAGTCACTAATGATCCCCTTTAAGTATGTGATTTTGTTCAAGAACAAATCTTAATATTCGTGGAGTAACTCGGTGACCTTATCTATTGTAGCATCGTCACAATAGTCTTTGAGCATCGCATACTTTGACTCCACTTCTGTGCCAATGTTTACCTGCTTTATTTTGAGTGGTGCAGTGATGTCGGGATCCTCAACTGATGGTCCTCAAACCTCACGATAGCCTTCAGTTCCTAGAATATCAATATTTCAGGTGTCATCATCATCCTCCTCCACCTGCACATCATAACACTCTAGCATGCTACTTAACTATACCACCCATTTTGGCTACAACATTTCCAATGGCTCCCGTGGCATTTTAAAGATGGCGGCTTTGACTCCTTGTAGCGCATCGTCAATAGTATTTGACCATCAGCCTTTAAATGTGAATGTTAACAAAAATCCTTCGTGCAAGGCATCCCATTCACCTATACCATGTTAGAGTTCTATCTTAGTATACCAATTCATGGGTATTACATCTAGTGTATGGTAGAATAAATGTACCCATTCAGCCTGTGGTTCTTCTCCATAGGCCTTGGCCCATTTCGTGAGGTGTGTGTGTGACTCATCTCATCCATTGTATTTGTCTTGTAATTTTAGTTTTGGTTTCCCAAATTGTAGGCGCATCATCCTTCCTACATCTGCGCTAGTCCTCAAAACTTCCTTGATGTGTTCCCCACCAGCGCGCAAGTTTTGCACGCAGTACCCACTTCAACGCATTAAACCGTTGTTGTTCTGATACTACACTTTCAAACTTTCTCAAGAATTCATCCTCTGCTATCAATCTATCATATGTCGATAGATCTCGGGTCTCTCTTGTTACGCAACATAGTGATCTAATCGTCATGTTGCAATTTAGCATTTTTACTTTGTTCAACTGATTCTACCAATGCTCTACTTCTTCATCTGAATCCGAGGTGCAGGAGCTTTCCTGCTCCCACAAGATCCTCCTATCTATAGTCGGATTCACCCAATCCTGGTCTCGTGTAGTTATCTTGTAAATACAATCAAGATCAATGTTGCTCCCATTGTCGTGCACTAGTTTAGTGTAGCACTCTCCTTCAACTGGGTCTAGCAGGATTGCTACACGTAGTAATTTTTTCTCGAATATCATCTTCCACTTCTTTAGGTTGATCACTCCATTCATATCAGTGGCCCAGTCTATTCCTAGCAACACAGGATAGGGATTGCTGTCATCAACAATCTCTATCAATTCAAAGTCTGTTTGCATGCTCGTGCCTTCGATATCAATTGTTACCCCTTGCAACCTCCACATAGGAAAAATATTTTGTTGGTTCACCATTCATAATTGAATAGGGTACCACTACAATGCGGGCCTGCCCATGCATTCCCATGTTTTCTTCAATAACACATTCGTGTCCGGACCCAATTCTAGGATTAGCTGATCCATTTCATACTCACCAATCTGTGTCGTCAATATCATTTCCCTCCCAATGTGCAATGCATGATTTCCCAATTTCCAGACTATGTGTGGTTCTAGTGACCTCGCACACCTGGTGATAAGCTCTTGTAGCCCCTTAACTACCTTGTTGTTGTGCAATAGTTTCATTCATGTCTCTAGAAAGGTAGTAAGCATTGAAGGATCCATTATTGGCTCTAGCTGATCCTTACTACCTGAAGTGGAGGCCTCTGTGAAGCTCTTCTTAGCTTCCATAAACATCTCCTTTGTGCATCTTAAGTCAAACTCATGTTCCTTTATAGGATCCTTGCGAACCCATGTATCTTCCTTAGGCTGCTTCCCCTTATCTTCACCCATGGTCGCACCACTTCTGAGCATCATGTTCACATTTAGGTCTTCTTCGCATGGTTCAGACCTCATCATTTCCCTTTCTCATGCATATGTGCGATCAACATAGGACTATCTATCATTTCATGATCAAATTGAGCATAGTACGAATAGGATATCATCGTTGGGTTGGTGCAATCATGGGCATAGTGCCCTGGTCCTCTGCAATTGTAACAAATTAAATATTTGCGGCCCCTTCCTAGTCCCATTCCTCCTCATCCTCGACCTTGCCCTTGAAATCCAGCGTGTACCATCCCCGTAGCTGGGTCGAGGGCTTGCATTTCTATCTGCATCCTATAAGCTAGGGTTTGATCCATCATTAGCTCATAGCTGTGACAAGTGCGCTCGTCGTGGCCTACTGACCTGTAGAAATTACAAAATAGTTGTTGGGGAGTTTGTGTATACTTTTGTAACAAATGAAAATTGTCCATTGTGTGTTTTCCTCCTATCTGACAGATCATGTACCATAACACGGGTGTCACACTCGGCCCTACCTATGCCTCTAGTCTCAATGGCATTGGTCCCCCTCCTTCTAAGTAGTTCACTAATACTGGACAATGATCCTTGTCATGGCCTTGGCCTTTGCATTTTATGCAGCATACTTCGTCGCATGCCTCTGGATGCGGTTCCTCTCTTGCTTCAAACTCTGCATTTCTAGGCATATATTTTGTAGTTGCGCGTGGATTTGTTGAACTCTCAACCCAAGGTCTTGTATCGAGGTCTCATGCAACCTCATTGCCATTTCCAATGCTTCAACTTGGGTAGAAAGTCTTTGTTGTGATAGAGCCATCCTCAAGTGCGGTGTCAGAGATGCCATGAACCATGCACAATGTTGTGCATTTGTTAGCGTCATATTGGCCTTGCAAATTGTACTCTTTAGTCTTTGGTCCAGATCCTAGGGTGTCTCACTTGGAAGCATCACAATCTCTTTAAACCCAATGATTGATTGTGTCTCTAATTTCGGCGAGCTAAATTCTCTGTTCAACGCATTCTAGACCTCCACTATCCTTGCATTTGGGTGGTAGTTAGAGTGCTTGATATACCATGTCAATGCGCAATCTTGCAGTGCACTCACCAATGTTGCCTTCTTAATGATGTCATCCATGGCCCCTTGCACTTCCCACACTGCTTTTGCCACGAACCAGAATTGGTATGGATCTTCATTCCCTAACCCTCTAAATACAGGTAGTTTGATCACACTCGCCATGTCGAACTGTGGGGGTGGTGGAGGTGGAGTGGGTGGAGATGGAGGGGAGGGAGGCGAAACGGGTAGTGGCATGGGTGGAGGTGGTAACTACAGAATGCACTACCTTATCAAACTAACCGCACTTTTCAGAGAGACCTTAGCGGGCTCTTCCTTTCTCTCTCACAAAGGTGAAATTAAGGGACTATTTCCTAATTCTTCACTACTTTTGTAGATCTTTCCGCCCGCGTTGTCCCAAACATTAATGTATTCTCATTACCCTTTTTTTACACAATAGCATCTTAATCCAAGTATTTAAAGACTTAATATACTTACCTCGTGACCCGTTGAGGAAGTGTCATTCTACTTCATTGTAGCTCATAGTCGTGTCTACTTTGAACTCAGTGATAAATCCCCTTATTATCTAGTCGAGCCAATGGTCCACAGCCTGCGCGATCTTATCTTCTAATGCCTCTAGTGTGTGCACTAATTCTGAAGTCCACACTATTGATTGGTCGAGCCTACACCTTCCCTGGCTGTCAGCTAACCTAGCGAGGCACTCATACAATTCAGAAGGAAAGGATGCAAAGAAAATCTTGTGGATTTCCATATACACATAACGATCCAACCACCTTTTCTCATATACTTGTGGAGTTCAGTTTTCCTATGTGGCAAACTCGTGAATCTTCTTGTCCAACCACTCTTCAATTTCCTTCCTTGTTGGGTTCCAATGGCATGACATCAGGCATCCCTTAGGCAGATCCTAATCTCGGCAATGGAACCATTTGTTGGCTTAGTGGGGCCTGACCTAGCTTTAGATGTGATTTAGAAAAGCAAATCCTGGTACTACTGGCCCTTCTAGCAACGGTTCATGGAGCGCAGACTAAGGTCTTACCTGAAGTAGTATGGGAGGGTGCTGGAATTAGGTTTCCACACCCTAGGGATGTCTAATATGTGGAAATAGGGACGTGATTGAACCTTCATGCTTACTAGGTTACCTTCACCAGCAAGATCCTTGTGTCTTGTGGTACTGCCTTCATGCAGCTCTATCCGCAGTGCGACCAATGTTAATTACCACAGTCTCCCTTAATTAGGTTCTATTCACTAATTACTTAGAAGGTTTTCATACAAAAGCATTCATACAAGTGCGCGCATATAAATAATCAAATACCATTAACGCATAACATCAAAATATATATCTACGAAATAGATGCACAATACGCCGAATCAACTTAGCTTTATTAATAATCCTTTTCAAGTTTAGTTCAATATAGACCCGACTCCACCCTACGCACTTAATTGTAGGGGTCTGCGCACTCAGTTGTAGACTCTACTAGGCCTCTATGCACTCAGTTGTAGAGCCTCTTCCTACTACTATGACCCAATACTCTTTAGATCCACTTCTACTCTCTAACCATGCCTTCACATCTATCTATTTACTTTTTTACCAAAAACTATCTTTACACTTAGAGCCTCGCTCTATTTATACAATCCCATGGTCCATGGATCATGGGTAGGCTAACTCAACTTTACATTATTTTACAATTCTTAGGGTGGACAACCCTATGACTCATCCTAGACTTTCACACTCCACGCTCGGATTTCGCAGGGTCTTTACATTACATTGACCAAAACTCCAATTTAAGCCCCAAAAACATGCTATGGGGGGATCCGCTTCCCAACATGACAGAACATCTGAACGCATTCAATACTGTGGTAAGTCAGTTATTATCTGTTGATATAAAATTTTAGATGAAGATAAGTGCATTAGTTTTTTGTGTTCTCTACCAGATTCATGGTATAGTCCAGTTATTACAATAGGTAGAAATGCAACTTCCTTGTAGTTTATTGAAATAGTCTCATCCTTGTTGACCGAGGAGATGAGATGGAAAAATATGGAGAGCTAGAATGGTGATGCCTTATCTATATGAGGACGGTCCTAGAACAAAAACAAAAATAATTCATCGAGTGGGAGATCTAAATCTAGAGGGAGATCTAAATCTCCAGGAAAACTTGTAAAGGTGGTGCGCTGGAAATGTGAAAAGGATGGGCATTACAAAAGGGATTGTAAATCTAAAACTCCTAACAAAGGAAAGGGATCTGATGATTCTCCTTCTCCACAGGCAAAAACCACCTCAGATGAAGGTGGGATGTGTACTTGGCTTCTTCAAGTACACATGTAGATCAAGAGGCATGGTTGATTGACTCAAGTGCATCCTTTCACTTCACTCCCCATAGAGGGTGTTTTACAAGTATGAGAAATACGATGGTGGCGATGTCTTCTTAGGGGATGATAGGAAGGCTATAATCATTGGTAGCTAAAAGGTAAAGTTGAAGTTGCAAGGTGGAAGGGTTAGAACACTTCCGTGTGTTCTTCATATTCCTACATTGGCCAGAAATATGATTTTTGTAAGCAAGCTGGATGATGCAGGTGTAAAAATAGTGTTCAAGAAGGATACCTGCAATATGGTTCAGGGGGCACAGGTATTGGTGTGGGGAGTTTGGATTGCAACTCTATACAAGCTGCAAGGTAGAATTGTTGTTAATGGGTGCAACAGTTCTGTGGTTCCTGAAAGTGGAGCAGAAAATCTAGTGGTCTTTGGAGAGAAGACCATGTTGTGGCATGAAAGGCTTGGAAATATCATAGAGAAGGGCCTTCAAATACTTCATGTTAAAGTTATGGTTAAATGTATGAATAATAGCTCTTTGGATTTTGATTTATGTGAAAATTGTATATATGGGACGCAGAATCGGGTGACTTTCCCCTTTGGTGGTAAGAGGGCAAAACAAATATTAGAGCTTGTGCACAGTGATGTGTTTAGACCTGTGAAATATATATTTCCTCAAGAAGAAATCTAAAGTCTTTGACAACTTTAAAGAATTTAAGGCTTTGGTGGAAAACTAGACAGAGAAGAAGATAAAGGTGTTGAGGATAGATAACAATGGAGAGTTTTGCAGCAAGGAATTTGAATAATGCTGTAAGAAGTGTGGTATAGCATGATAGAAGACTACTCCATACACATCTGAGAAAAATGGATTTGCAGAAACAATGAATAAGACATTGATGGAAAGGACAAGAATCATGCTCAGTGGTGCCAGGTTAGGACAGGAATTGTGGGCAAAGACGGTGGAGACAACATGTTACCTGGTCAATAGATCACCTTCATCAGCGTTGGAGGATAAGACTCCACAGGATGTATGGACTAGTAAGAAACACTCTCTTTCACATCTAAGGGTATTTGGATGTGATGCATATGTACATGTTCGAAAGGAGAAAAGAACCAAGTTGGATAGTAAATTTGAAAAGTGCATCTTTGCTGGGTATAAGGATGGTTTAAAGTGTTATAGCCTTTGGAACCTAGTAACAAGGAAAGTTGTGTATAGCTGAGATGTGGTGTTCATAGAGGTGAAAGATGTTATTAAACATGAAGTCCAACCAAAGGAACCTGATAATATAGAGTTTGATCTTAAGGAGGAATAATCAGACTCCACAGTAGAAGAGGAATCAGAAGATGAAGAGCCACAAACTCCAAGTGTGAGAAGATTAATTCGAGAAAAAAGGAAGCCAAAAAGGTATAGTCCATATGCTTTCTATTCAAATTTTTCTTTATCTATTACTGATGATGATCCCATAACTATGAAGAAAGCAGAAGATTTAGAGGATGGAAAACTCTGGAAAGAGGCCATGGTTGATGAAATGACATCTTTGCACAAAAATGAGGCTTGGGATCTAGTGGAGTTGTTGGATGGAAGGAAACCAATTGGGAGCAAATGGGTGTTCAAGAAGAAGACAAATGCAGAAGGAAAGGAGGAGAAATACAAAGCTCGGTTGGTAGAAAAAGGTTATTCCCAGGTGTCAGGAATTGATTTTGGTGATATTTTTTCTCCTATTGCCAAGGTAGATTCTATTAGATTACTTTTATCTATTGCTGCAACTTTTGATTTTGATGTCGAATAGATTGATGTGAAGACATGGTTTCTTCATGGGGATCTGGATGAAGAGATCTACATGAAGCAACTTGAAGGCTTTGCAGTGAAGGGTAAGAAAGAACTGGTATGCAAGCTAAAGAAGTCTATGTATGGGTTAAAATAGTCACCGAGGATGTGGTATCAGAAATTTGATACAGTTATATGAGGAATTGGCTTCACCAGAAGCAAAGTAGATCACTAGGTGTATTGTAAATTAAATGGTAACCATGTTATTTATCTGGTCTTGTATGTGGATGATATGTTGCTGGTTGGAAATGAAAAAGAAATTATTCAGAATTTGAAGACAAAATTGTCCGACAAATTCAACATGAAATATCTTGGTGCTACAAACTATATTTTGGGCATGGAAATTAAAAGAGATTGGGTAGAGAGGAAGCTCTGGTTAAAATAGAGGAAGTATGTTGAGACAATACTACAAAGGTTTAATATGCAAGATATTAAACCAATGAAGGTTCCTATTCCTGTAGGTGTAAAGTTATCTGCTAAACAATGTCCCAAGACACAAGAAGAGGTAGAGGACATGTCTCATGTTCCATATGCAAGTGAATTCAGTACCTTGATGTATGCGATGGTCTATAATAGACCATACATTGCACATGTAGTGGGAGTATTGAGTCGGTTTATGTCAAACCAGGAAAGGAGCATTGGACAACAGTGAAGCAGGTTTTTAGGTATTTGTGAGGCACTAGTGATTATGGTTTGTGCTACCAAGGAAGACCAGGATTGGACAGAGTTTTGGATACCTATGGCTCTATTGAGGCAGATTGGGTTGGAGACCTGGATCAGCGAAGATCTACAAGTGGGTATGTGTTTAACCTATTCGGAGGTGCAGTCAGCTGGATGAGTAAGAAACAATCTGTAGTGGCACTATCAACTACAGAGGCACAATACATGGCAGCCACTCATGCAAGCAAGGAAGCAGTTTGGTTGCAAATATTGTGTTCAAGTATGGGGTTAGTACAGGGAGCTATAAGGATAGAATGTGACAGCCAAAGTGAAATTTTCTTGGCAAAGAACCTTGCTTATCATTCAAAGACAAATCACATTGATGTTTAGTATCACTTTGTGAGGGATATGATACAAGACAAAAACTTGTTGCTGGTAAAGGTGGACACTTTGAAGAATATTGCATATGCATTGAAAAAAAATTGTGAGCTCAGAGAATTTCTCTTGGTGTAGAGAAACAATGGGCATTGTAGGGCTAGATAAATGACTAAGCTCTCTTGTGGCCCCTTGTGGAAAGAAAACAACAAGTGGGAGAATGTTGGGTTGTGTTATATTCTTTCCATGACTAGCCCACTTAGTTAACCGAGGGGTTAGAGGGGGGCGCGGATCCCCCCCTTTGTTGTGTCGATTCCATAGCTGGTGGGTCATGGGTGGGTGGAAGGCCCCCCTATCTAGGGAGTTTGAGGGGGGTAGATAGCCCCCCTCTACAGGGTCTGGGGCAGTGGCTCGAGGAAATTTTTTTGGACCCTAAATTAGGTTGGGCAGAACTACCTATGGTTTTTTGCATGGTTTTTGCACATGGTTTTGGATGTGATGGTTTTCGGTCCATGGTATTGGATGCTTCGACATGTATAAATATGTATTGTAACATGAAAGAATATAATGAAAAATCAAGCTGGTAGTCCCGGTTTTGGGATCCAGGGGAAATCTCTGTGTATATTTGTTTTATGTGTTATGCTCTCGCTATTGTTTATTTTCTATGTTTTAGAATTCATATGCAGGTAATTTATATACGGGGTTAAAAGCTATAGCATCTGCAAGCACAAACATAAGAATTGCAGAGGAAAGAGGCCCTTCTGAAGGCCAGATTATAGCCCTGGCTAGAGGAAGCTTGTCATATTATTCTATCACTTTAGGAAAAGTTGAAGGTGCTACAGCAAACACAGAGGACAATACACCTAGCAGTGGAGGGCCCGACGATAGAAAAATTGGTCGATGATCTAGGAATCTTTTGCTTATAGATGTATTAAAAGAATCACATGTGAAAATTGCAGCTTAACCACAAAAATTTAATGTGCACATGAAAGAAGAAGAAGAAACACATAAGACATAAAAAGAAGACAACAAGACTTGACAACAAAGTTTTTCCAACTTGGACTATGTCTCCGAGCCCTGCTCGATCAATGAGGAGGCCTTCATTCATTAAATGACATGAAAGGAAGATAATACCATCATTAGTTACATGAAAGGAATCTTGTAACCCCCTTCTGGAAAATGGCTGAGAAATGGAGAAATGGATAGCACCATTGCATCCATGGCATTGAGAGGGGCTAGAAACATATAAAAATTGTCCCATTCAGACCAAATGCACTTTTGCCCCTCCTGCACTGCTTCTACCTCGAAATATGTGCAAAAAATCCTCTCCTCCTACACTTTTGCGTGCATTGGGTTTTATAACATAATGCACTTGAAAATCGGGGTTGCCCAATTATAATAGAATGTTGTTCTACTAGAGGATCAGTCGAGCGCAATGAATTCACCCTTCCTTCATAAAAAAAACCATGAAACGGCCTTTTCTTGTTTAAACAAACAACACACATGGAAACATTGAAAAGCAAAAAACCCTGGACTTCAAAATATATGAAATCAGGCTTTATAATACAATCAGGTTCGGTCCCCATATTGCAATCGCATATCGCTTGTTCACTGTTCCTTGTCGCGAGGATCACCGATATTGGCATATCACATCACTATGGCCCATGGGTCCTGGTCCTATACCTTGGGTTTTTCCGACCCAATCCGCCGATCCAATCGCTCCACCGCAATATCGTCAATAACTTGCCCCTGATTGTGATTAGTCGTAGATCACTAATGGGGGTTTCTTCTGCCCTTGCCTTAAGCTCGCCTTTTGACTTCTCTGATTGCGATTTTCCCTTTAAAGGTTTTAAAATCCATTTTTTTAGAGAAAATGCCTCATTTTCCAAAGGAACAAAGGCAGAGTCTTTTGGTGATAACTTCATCATCTGGACTCAGATTGGAGTGTCATTTGCACCGTTAGAATCATGGTGACTAGCACTTCGATCTGATGTCAAGATACTTTCTTTTTTGCTTGAATTTTGATATTTTCCATGCCATTGTTTCTGAAGATCCACCTAGATCATTCCTCCCCACTAAAGAGCTTTTGGACTCCAAAAGCGTTAGCATGTTGTCTCAATCCACACATTCAATCACTTGGACACGAAATCGGTACATTCTTTTGCCATCATGCACACCACACATGACTCAACAACCCCTCGTTGCCAAGAGTTCATAGCACACACCCATTCGCCAAGGATTACATAAAAAGTAATTAATGCCTCAAATAATAATAAGGAAAGGCCAAAATATCATCGTTGCATCTTTGAAGTGATGGGACACACACCATCATTTTAATTGCAATATATGATTTACAATGGTGGCCATAACATGCTACTACTCCTAAAAAAACCAACTTAATAAAGCATACCACCGTGAATGGGGTGGTTTATCTATTGAACATGTTCACCTTTCAGCTCCTCTAGCAATGTTTCCAGAGCATGGAGTATCAGACACGAGGTTTGTTGGTGCTCCTCTTGGCTGCAATGACTACAATGATTCTTTCTCCTCCATACTTTTGGGGCTGCCTTGGGGCGTTTCCCCTAGTGTTCCTTCGATAAGTGTTCATGGATCCTTCGTTATCGTTGGTTTTTGAGGAAGGAATTTCATCATTTGTCATTGGTTGGCTACTGGCTATATTGGAGCCTTTCGCCAGCTCCTTTCTAGTGTAACCGAGTCTTGCATGGTGTGGCAATTCCTGGACTTTGATGGCATTTATGATGCCTTGGCCTTTGATTCTGAGGCCCTTTCCTTGATATCCCATTTCCTTCATTAGTTTGGATCCAATCCCTATAGTATGTTTTTAGAAGGCAACAAACTCATCATCATGAAGATCATATGAAATCAAAGAGTTTCTTTTTACCTCCAGATGGCTATGTTGTAGCTTTTCCAAGGCCACGTCATTGGCTTGCAGCTGACATAATAATATGTGATGTTCTTCCCTTGCCTCCTGTAGAAGCCTCCTTAGCTCCACATTCTCTGCTTGGGCATGGTGGTTGATCTCCTCAAGTTCTTGGCATCCTACTGCAAGGAGTGCCCTTTTCATTATGTTGGTGGAAATCCTTGATTCATTGCCGGAATCAGACTCCAACTCTATGGTTCCTCTTGCTATGATCCCAAAGGTTGCAAACTTCGTCTCATCACCAGAGTCAGCCCCCAAGTCAATGGGCCCACTCTGTGCAAATCCTATAGCTGTGACCTTATCATCTTCCTCTGAATCGGAATTTGGGCTTTTCTGCATCGTGGTGAAGGTCTTCTGCTTCCCCTTTTTGTCATTCCTTTCAGGTCTCAACTCAGGGGGCAGCTTCCAGTAATTCTGTTTGTCATGCCTCTGTTTCTCACAATGTGTGCAAAAGGGCTTTTCTCCCCTTCTCTTGGCTACCATGACTCTCTTTTAGTGGTCATCTTGTCGATGTGTTCCCCTATTTTCCAGATGAATGGCCTTTACAGTGGTTGAGTCAATGGTTGTAGGTTCAAACAATAGTAATGAATGCCTAATGTAACTATGTAATGATCCAATATACTTAGTTACTACTTCAAGTGTATCAAGTGTAATGCCCAAGTTAAGTGCTTGCTTTCTAAACTCCTCTGTAAAACTTTGAACATCCTAACCTTTGCCTTGCCTTAAATACTACCAATTCATTAATGCTTTCTGCTTGTAACCCAAGGGATAAAATAATTCATTTAACGCAGAAATGAAATCAGGCCATGAGGAAAGAAGGTTACCCATATTCATACTGCTTTGCAATCTGCTCTCCCATCAGACAAGAGTGATGGTGCTCAGCCATAGAGTGGCTAGCTAAGTCTTTGCTTCATCCTCCATGACTTCCTGAATCCTACAGTAGATGTCAATCTGCCTAATCCTATTATTAAGCTTCTCTACATTACTTTCACCATTAAACATGGCAAGATCAAATTTGACATCCAATTTAAAGAAATGTTTCTTGTGTGCATCCCTTGAATTCCTATGATGATGGCGATGGGAGGAATAATAACTTTCACTCGTGGAAGGAGAAGGACATGGATCTCCTCCATCGTCTTCGTGTACCAAACCTTGTCCTTCTGGAGTTCTTTTCTCTGCACTTTCATTTTTTTCAAGTCTTGAGAACAACTTCTCAACATGATCTGCCATTGTATAGAAGGCCTTGCGGAAGTTTACCTCCTCTTCAAGATAAGCCTCATCTTATTCCATGTCTCTCCTTCGATTTGCACGCCCTACTTCGAGATCGAAAGGCTCTAGTTTCCCTTCGCCTCTTTGAAGCCCATTTCTTGTTAGCACACAAACATGCAATTCACATCTAAAAAACCTTCTTTGATACCACTTGATCTAAGAATATTTTGCTTATAAATGTATTAAAAGAATCACATGTGAAAATTGCAACTTAACCACAGAAATTTAATGTGCACATGAAAGAAGAAGAAGAAACACATAAGGCATGAAAAGAAGACAACAACACTTGATAATGGAGTTTGTCCAACTTGGACTATGTCTCCAGGCCCTGCTCGATCAATGGGGAGGCCTTCATTCATTAAATGGCATGAAAATAAGAGAATACCATCATCAGTTACATAAAAGGAATCTTATACTTCCCTTATGGAAAATGGCTGAGAAATCGAGAACTCAGATGAAGAAATGGGTAGCACCACTGCATCTGTGGTGTTGAGAGGGGCTGAAAACATATAAAAATTCTCCCATTCAGACCAAATGCACTTTCTCCCCTCCTGCACAACTTCTACCTCAAACTGCATGCCAAAAATTCTCTCCCCCTACACTTCTGTGTGCATTGGGTTTTATAACATAATGCCGCTTGAAAATTGGGGTTTCCCAATTATAATAGAATGTTGTTCTAACAAAGGATCAGTCGGACACGATGAATCCACCCTTCCTTCATTAAAAGACATTGAAATGGGTTTTTTTTGTTTAAACAAACAACATACGTGAAAACATTGAAAAAAAAAACCCTGGACTTCAAAATATATGAAATTAGGCTTTATAACACAATCGTGTTTGGTCCCCATATCGCTTGTTTACTGGTCCTTATCGCGGTGATCGCTGATTGCCGATCACTGATATTGTCGATCACCGATCACTAATATCCTCAATCACCAATTGCCGATATTGCTAATATTGGCATATCGCATCACCCCTATCGCATCGGCATATTGCATCTCTACGGCCCAGGGATCCTGGTCTTATACCTTGGGTTTCCCCGACCCCATCCGTCAATCCGATCGCTCCATCCTGGTATCGCCGATCACTTGCCCCCGATTACGATTAGTTGGAAATCACTATTTGGGGGTTCCTCCACCCTTGCCTTAAGCCCACCTTTTGACTTCTCCGATTGCGATTTTCCCCTTAAAGGTTTTAAAATCCATTTTTCTAGAGAAAATGCCTGATTTTCCAAAGGAACAAAGGTAGAGTCTTTTGGTGATAACTTCATCATGCAAACTCAGATTGGAGTGTTGTTCATGCCGTTTGAATTAGGGTGACGAACACTTTGATCTGATCTCAAGATACTTTCTTTTCTACCACTATGAATTTTGAGCGTTTCCATGCCATTGTGTCTAAAGATCCAGCTAGATCAGTCGAAGAAGTGTAGTACGCTGTAGCGCAGAGCACTGCTGAAGTTCCATTGTTACAAGTTCAGCTCGTTGGTCTACACAGCAAGATCGAGGCGCCCACTGAGTGACTCAAGGGTGGGTCATGATATTTTTGTTGGGGGCCCATTGGAATAATGTTTCTCATTTTATAATATGATGTTCTTTATGTGCTACAAGTAATCCTATCAAAAGGAAACTTGGTTTATACGCTCCACTTCTGGCACCTTCACATCCACGGGAGTATCTCAATGGATTTTGTAGGAGGCCTTCCATTGTCAAGGAAAGGTCATGATTACTTATATGTAGTTGTAGACAGGTTCAACAAGATGTGCATACTAACACCATGTAAAAATCAAATTACATTTGAACAAACATCTCATGTTTTCTTCTAAAACATTTGTGTTCATTTTGGTCTTCCTACTTCTATTATAAGTGATCGAGATTCTCGATTTGTTGGGAATTTTTGGTCAAATTTGTGGGACATGATGGACACAAATTTGAAGAAGAGCACAACATTTCATCCACAAACTGAGGTGGTTAACATACAATTATTCATCTTCTTATAGGATATTGCAGCAAACATCCCAAGTTGTGTGATGAATAGTTGCATTACATACAACATACATACAACACAGCAAAGCATTCTTCCACAAACACATCGCCATTAGAGGCATGTTATGGATACTTGCCAAGATATCCATTGGACTTCATCTTTGAGAAAGATGTCACCATCAACAATCACAGTGACATCAATAAGGCAAGGAAGGTCATGGAAAAAATTTAGTTGATACATCATACAATGTAGGAACAACTTGAGAAAAGTCAAAGCAACTACAATGCAAGGCATGGAAAACATCAGGTTGATCACAAATTTAAAGTTGGCGATGAATTTCGGCTATATATTAGCAAAGAGAGACTTCAAGGGGAAGATAAAAAAATTAAACCAATTCGTTATGGTCCTTTCAAAATTCTAGAAAAGATTGGTAACAATGCTTTGAAGCTTGATTTTCCTCCTTATATGGAAATATATTCTATTGTTAATGTTGATAATTTGAGACATTTGATTGATGATCAAGGAGAGAATGTTAAGATGCCATCAATAGATTATTTTTCTCCATAATATCTAGATGAGCTTCAATAAGATCTCATACTTGACAAAAGAATCAAGACTTCGAAGAGAGGGGATGTTGAATACCTTAGAGTGGGACTCAAGGGACAAAATCCTTCTCAAGACAAATGGTTGTAGATTGATAAGGTGAGGAAGATGTACCCTCAACTATTGAATAATCAATAATATCTTTTGGGGTCCAAAGGCTTCTAGTGGGGAGGAATGATTAGGTGCTCAGTATTTAGCTCAAAAATCAAAGTTCTTAGAATGGCTCGAAACCTAAATGACCACATTTGCCTCGGAAAAAATATCATAACGCAACTCATTTAATCGAAAATCAAGTTTGTATGAGAAAGTTTTTGTGTTCTGATCGCTTCGCTAAACACGCCAAATTTGTAAAAAAAATTGCCCAGCCACGGCACAGTCAAAAGTTTGTATTACTGACGTGGCAAGTGACTAGGTAGGGTCAATGATGGTCACCAATGAATCATAGATGAACAAGCACATTGTTTCATTGGGTTACACAAGGGTGTGTTGGTGCAATTTTATTGGTTTATTTTGGGCCAATGAAAGAATGCCATGTGGAAAGCCCGAAGGCTTCCACGTGGCACCTCCCAATGGTCTAAGGACTTAGCATAGTTCAACAAAACTATTGTGGAGGCTCTGGGACTTGACCCCGTGACCTCCCCTTCGCAGTCCAAGCCACATACCTCCTCCACTACATCATTATTCTCACCTCATAAGATTTCCGCATTCATTTAAAGTTTAGCAGTGTGGGAACGGGCAGTTAGGAAGGCTAGCGTGCAAGCCAACCCTTTGCATGTGAACACCAACCCAAATGCTGGCGGTTACCGTTATGTCACCCAGTGGATATGACATAGACCTTTACTTCGACGGTTTAATGTATTCCATGTGAACACCACAACACATTTAAGGTTACAATGTATCTCACAGTTCTGATAAACTCCAAAAACCACAACATGTGTCCAGTTTTCTGGGTAGTTAAGGTTATAGTTAGCATAATCCACGTGATTATCGCTAAACCATAATTTAAACTCAACTTAAGGCTAATTAAATTTCAGTTTCAAATGGTGGAATTTTGGCGGTGCCACCAATTTTGGGCCCGACTCCACATTTAGTAGGCCTAACTGGAGTCATCCCAAATTTAGAGGAGTTTTTCCAAGAAAAGGTTGTCTGAGTCATAGAGAAGGAAATTTTCAACCAAATTGAGCTCAGGACAATGCGTTCTTGGCTAATTTGGCCATTCTAAACACATTGATGTAGGTCTCAAGAGCCATATAGATTTGTAAAATAACATTTTTCCATATTGAGCTAATATAGAGTCCCAAGCCATGGAAGTTGGACTAAGGAGATGTAGCCTAAGAGGGGTGAACTCCTTCATCAAAACACTATGTTAGAGTGTATATTTGATGGTTTGATGTACTTTGAATGTCTGTTTAGTATTTTTTTTTGAAGCTATTTTTCTCATGAATGTCATTTTAAACTTAAGAATATTTACCTAATTACATACAAAATCAACTAATGAAACCTCAGTTCAAGAAGCAATAAGGAAGCATATGTTTAGAAATATGTAATTGATATTAGCACAATATAAACTAACAATCAAAAACATATTAGTGATTCATTATATTTGTGTTGGGGACCTATTGGGATAGGATCCCTAAGGTCTGTTTTGGGGTTAGTTAACACAACTTTGTATAAAGTTTTGTAAAAGATGTAAATTCTTCGTGAAATGTGGATGTAGAGTGCACAGGTAGATAGGGGTCAAAAGGGTCTTAGCCCTTGTTTGGGTAATTAAATAGGTCATTTTTGAGATTCACCCATGGTCTATGGACCATGGTATTGTATTGTATTGAGAATGCTATATATTTGAGTCAGAGTCTAGAAAGATAGAACTAAGGAAGTTAATTTAAGATAAAGACTGTTTTGGGTGAGTGTTAAGGAAGGAAGGCTCTACTTCCTGTGCTTAGGTGAGAAGGGGAAGGCTCCTACAGTTGAGTGCACATGAGGCCTTGGTAAGTCTGCAGCTAAGTGCACAAAACCCTGTAGTTGAGTGTGCAGGATGAAAAAGTCTATAATCTGAACATTAAAGATCAATAAACACTGATTTTGAAGAATTAATGTGCAATCTGAGCATTTAGGTTGATTCTGTTATGTCATTTTTTGTCACTTATAATGTGTTTTCTATGGAATAATAAATAAATGTTGCACGGAACTACTGAATCTATCTTATTTATGCATGTTCTAAGTAGTTATTTGTGTTTGCGAAGTTAAGGATTATTCTTGTTATGATTTCTGATAAGTTGGATAGATCTGTGCGAAGGTGGATCTAAGGTTATATATTGATGCATGAAAGTGGATAAATTGCCTATTTAAGGTTTGCCAATACTGATCGTAGACCTTCCCGAAGGTCTAGAATATGTTTTCGTAGAATTGCAACAGTGAGCAATAGGAAACTACCGATCCGCATGAAGGAAGATTTGAGCTATAGAAGCTTCAGAACCACTTATCACATGTCCCTGGATGTAGAAACTTGGTTCTAGCATCCCCCAATACTGCTTCGGGTGAGACTGCAGCCTACACTATGCAGGGTGTTGCCAAAAGGGCTAGTAGTTAGGGTTTTTTTTGTTGGCGCGAACAACTCAAAACCTAGGTCAGACCTGCTTAAGATAACAATAAGTCTTCCATGGAAGCAAGTTTCTAATCCAAGTGGATATTGGTGGCCACCCAACTATTCCACTTGGACCCCCACCATTTTTTCTTTCATTTTTTAGTTTCCTTATTTGTAGCACAATTTACTATTTTTTTCCGTTTTTCAAGTCCTGAAATTCTAGAGTCGTTTCGAGGCCCTAAACAATGATTTTTTTGGGAAAACTGGGGCCAACATGGGTCTTCAATTGATGTTGGCCACTCAAAAACTATATTCCTCAAATGGATCTTTATAACGAGGTATAGTGCACGTCGAACGAAAATCGTATGCCAAAGTTACGACCCGGGGAAGTTGATGTACTAGTTTACCCAAACGAGGCCCATAGTTTGGCGCTTCATCTCCTAGGTTTAGGTTTTTAGATGTTTAGGGTTTCCCATTGTTTCTTAATAATAAATAGGCCTTTGAGCCTCATTGTAACATAATTCAGAGGCATGTATCCACCACATCTCTTCTCAGGGATAAGCTACCATCTCCCAAGCCAGTCTTATTTCCATAATGTTTATAAGCATATTTCAGTATTTGATATTAATGAAATGAAGTGTATAGAGATTTCTACTGCATCTCTATGTTTATGGTTATATTTGTAATTTTTTTCACTCCTATTTAAATCCATACCAGTTTCCTTGTTGGTCCAAGAAAGAGGGAAATCATTCCCTCATCCTCTTATCAAAATTTGTATTAAATTTCAGAATAGATTCCTTAATTGCAGCAATCTTAGCCTCTATTGTTTTCATGTATAAATTTTTCTACACCATCTCATTAATTTCTACCAGCATCTTTGTTTTGTCTTCCACTTGCATATTTATTAATTCCTGAGATGATTTGGAATTAAGAAAATCGATCATCCACTTTGCTAGTTTAGCACGTTGTCAACTTTTCTCTTTATGAGAAGAAACTATTATTCCCAGGCCCTTGATGATTATCTTCTCCTATGCCATTATCAACATATTGTCCCAGTTATCTTTTACTTACTGAATTATATCATTCCAAGTTATCTCTCTGTCTTGTATGAGTGACATATTTCCCTTTATGTTTTCTCTTAACTCCTTGATTTCATTGCTGGTTGTTTGATAATCCTTTTGATACTTTGATGCAGTGTCCTTTTCTACAATTAGTTGTCTTTCTTAACATTCAAGATTTATTTTGTGTCATCTAGGTTCTTTTGGATTTTCTTCATTTTATCCTATGAAAATTTTAATTTATTCATAACCCTGTTCAATTTTTCAGTTGGAACCTCTGAAACTGGATGTACTAAAATGGTGCAGACATGAGTATCCATCTTCTACTATAAGCTAGCATTCATTTATTTCAAGGCAAATACTTCATTGTCTCTTTCTAGCATTTCTTTGGTCAAAATCCCCTTTTCCTTCTCCACTTGAGCTACCTCTGGGTCTATGACATGTTGTACAATAGGCAACTTCAACTTCTCTCTAAGAACATGGATTTATGACTCTTCTCCTTGAAATATGTTTTGTGCAACAAATCTATCTTCGAGATTGAAACCAATTTTGACAATTAATTTCTTCAACTCTTGATTCTAAGTAAACAAATCTCTGGAATTTTCCTTTCCTAATTCTAATTGATTTAAAAATTTCCCCAATACGACTTCTGCCTTATTCATTGGTATGTATTCTTTACTCAAATCACTATAAATCAATTCTCCAGTTTTCCTATGAATGTTGATTTTATCAGGCAATGGAATCTCCCTTGCATCCACAGTTTTATTTATAGTTTTGAAACTAGATGATGAAGAAATAGTTAAAGAAGATGGGTGAGAAAAAGAAAATTTTAGCTAATTTCTTTCTAAATCAATGGCTGATGACAATCTAGTATGATACTCTGAAATTGATTGAGCTTTAAGATAAGGAAAAAACATTTTTTTTTAATTTTCTTCAATTTGGCTATACATCTCCTTTAAAACTAAAACCGAAATTTGTGAAGATTCTTCAGGAACAAGGGAAGAAGGTGTGCATGTCACTTCTCCCAGTTGTAATTGCAAACCAGATTCTGTAGAGGAACTTCCAACTAGAGGCTCAGAATCCTTCTCCTTTTCATGTAATCTTGGCTTCTTAGAGTTGTGACTTGTTCGACAATCTAGATCAATTATCTATTCAATTTCTCTTTTCAAGCCCTTTTCAATAGGATGGAGAGTTTCAATATCCATTCCCCTTTCTGTTTTCGACTTACCACCATTGGCCAAATTTTTAATATCCAGTCTAGACTCATGCATGTAGGGAGAATAAGAGTTCTCTACCCTTATCTTTGATAATGATATGGTGAGGATCATAAGGCCACTTTTCCCCTTGTTGGAATTTCATATATTGAAGTATTCTCTCAACTTCTTCCATAGAATGTCTATTATTAACAATGAAAGGCCCAACAACCTTTCAAAAATTGAATAAAACACCCTTCTTTGCTAGTACAAAATGCACTTGATCCACATTTAGACTTTGTCTAAGATCTGATCTCAACATAATATTCAAATAGAAACCAATCACCTACTTTGACATCTTTACCAAGTTGCAAGAAGGATTGATATTTTGGTAAGAGGGATGGTGGAACATAACTGTTTATAATGGAATACATAACTGACATGAAAGAGGCAGTAAAATATACAAAACCTTCCTAATTAGAGAGACTTATAGTATTTGTCTAGTTTACTACTAATTGTTTTCTCTTATGGACATCCATTATATTCAGGCCTAAAAGCATAAATTTGTCCACATGAACATAAAGGAATAAGTAAAACACTCTTGATGGAAACCTAAAACAACCAGTAAGATTCAAATATGATAACTGAAAGTTCATTTCTCCTTCCCAAAAAGTTGGAATATCAAGAATAGTTTCAGGTTGCATGACTAAATTGAACATCCCTAGTGTTAGTGTTAGCTAATTGAACCTGTCACCAGTGATCAAATATTCTCTTACAAGTGTTGATAAGGTGTCAAGTCAAATTTTTTTCCATTTCAGTGAGTCTTCAAATACAAATTTTGTCACTGATTGTTGTGTCTAGGTCACTGCTACTCCCTTCACTTACTCATGGTCTTCATCACTCATCATGGTCATTTTCTTCTTCGAGGTACCATATCTTCATTTAAGTGTCTTGGGTCATGAAATGGTTAAATCCCTCATTTTAGGTCATGGTCTAGGGTTTCACTTCATGTGTCATCACGATACCATATGTTGCCAAAAGTATGTCCATCATGTGATTAAGTGGGTAAAGGGAGTTAGCAGCTTAGGGAAAGAGAAATAAATGTAAAGGTAATATTTAATTTCAAATAAGATAATGTTGTAGTACACTACCTCGCTTCATCATTTCTCATAGGGACGTGTTTTCTTCAAAATATGTTTCTGAAAAAATGGAGAATAGTTTTACAAACATGAAAGCGATTTTTGTCCATTATAGTCCAAGGAATAAAAAACTTCTTCATTTTATGCACAAGTGTTATGATTTGAAAGAAATTCCCAAAATACACTTTCTACAGGAGAGTTAATGCACTTCTGGACAACTTGACTTCAAGACAATTTTTCGGGGGTTTGGAGCAGGTGTTCATAGTCCTTAAGGACTCTATTGTGTAGAAGACATCCTAAGATTTCCAATGGTACCTTTAGATCATTATTTGGAGTAGCAAAAGGCATCCAAAAGTTCTATGCAAATTGGCGCTTCTCTTTTGTCAGAGAAAGCTTGAGTTTTTGGAGTGACCTTGGGAAAATCAATTTTTCTCCCTCACGGAGTGTCCAAATCACATGCTTGAGGTGTCCATTTTATAGCATACTTCAAGAGCTTTCCATCAAGCTATCAAGCTCTAAATTGGGAGCCGTTTAAGGCCTCCAAAAGTGGTTTGGAAGATGGTGTTGTGCTTCTATGAACTGCACTGCGCGTAGGAACACTATGCTGTAAGCAGTACAGAGTGCCCAGAAATCCTTCAAAACTCTCCCAAATCTCAATTTTTCACTTTCAGGCTTGATTTTATTGAATTCTAAGACAAGGGACAAGTAATTACACCATCATTATCTCCCTTTTGCTTTTCCAAATTCATCTCATGTCAATGATTCTTCAAGTTAGGGTTTGTAGTGAAATTTGCATGGGAAATGATAGCGTGAAAATGGCCATCTTTAGTTTTTGGTTTCTAAAACATGTAAAATGGTTTCCTACACCTGCATACATGTTTAATAAACCATTTTAACCATTCAATTCACCTCAAAACAAAGTTTTACCTCTCAAAAAGTAAAACCCGAGCTCATTCCTAGAGGTTTTTAGGCATTTTTCATTACAAACCTTGCTTTTCCTCCTTGCAAGCAGATCACTTTTCCACTGTTTCTTCACTAATTTTAATCAAATTCAAAAGTTCATATCCACCTTTTTCAAACCTCCTCTATCATTTTTTCGAAATCCACCTTCACATCACTTCATTTCCATTCATACCTCAGTTTATTTTTCATTCAAATGGAGGTGGGGTCCTCTAGAAAATTAGTGGAGAAGACTCAGCTATCCAAACTTGAGGTTACTGAAGTGTATAAGAAGGGCCAGAGGCTTGTGTTTTCTTCTCATAGAGAGAAAGGTGCCAAGCCTTCTTCATCGACAAAGCAGGAACCGACAACAAAAGAGAAAGACACAGTTGAGCATGAGTTTGAATTGGTTGATTCATAGGTTGCGGATCAGACTTCAAACATGTGACAGAAAAATAGGGATAAGGAATATCAAATCAAGGAACTAGAAATAAATTTGGAAAGAGCAAAATATTTCATATCATTCCTTAAACAAGAAGACAGTCAACTCAAAGCAAAGGATTTGATCCTAGAAAAGGAAAAAGGCAAGTTATTGCAGCAAGTCGGCAAAGGTAAGGAGATCATGACATCAAGTGAGCCTGAAGCATTAGAGGTGAGAGGAAAAAGGAAAATACCAAGGACAAGAGGCCTCAAGAATGCTTTGCAAGAGGAACAAGAACAATTTTTTCTTAATGAAGACCTTGACCTCGAAGAAAGGATTGCCCTAGAGGTTCATCAAGATAAAGAATATTGGCTTAATATGGTGAATGAACACTTGGAGAAGCTCCTTGAGAAGGAAAATAGAGACAATCAATTGATTAGACACATGGCACATCACTATCAAGCTCAAAACATGATCGCCAATGTCAAGGTAAAACAACTTGAAAATAAGCTCAAGGAGGACAAGAAAGACCAAAAGGATGAGGGAAACTTCGAGATGTTTGCTGAAGCATCCATGAAGCTATAACAAACCTATTTTTACACCTTCCCTCCAATTTTGAGCATTTTGGTTTTTCTGAGAATTTTTGGTCTAAGTTCAGAAATTCAGCTACTCTAGAAGCGCAATGCCTTGGCGCTGTGCTTTTTCCTCAAGTATCCATTTGAGGAACGATCTACATTTTTGGAAAGGTATTGACATCCTCTAAAAACCCATTTTCCCATATTTTGTAGAGGTGGCTTAGTTTTGGAGAAAAATGCAAAAAAGTGGCGAACAACTAGCATTCTAGAGCATTTTTTGACACGTGTTGCACTTTTGGAGTGACCTTGGGAGAATGGATTTTTTAAGGTCCTCCCATGCTCCAAATTCAGAAATTAAAACTATTTTGAAAACTAGTCTTGAAGGGCTAGTTGACCATTCTCTCATATTTTTATTTTGACCCCTAGAAGGCACTTTAACGTCATCTCAAATTGGGCATTGTGCTTCTACACTTTCTTTGTTTTCATTTGGAAAATTTCACTGTGTAAAATTTCTAGTTTCTAGTCTGACTTGGTCAAAGTCAAGGTTCTCTATGTAATGGCACTAGTTGCGAGGCTAGGTGATGTAGACATAAATAAATGTACATCATAGTTTATTTTCTATGTTTATTAGGCCTCATAAAAGAAGCAAACTCCTAAACAAACACTTCATGAAGTGTTTGAATTGCACCTTCTCACTCTCACCTGTTAGTTGAAAGAATCTTGTAGTCAATTCCTCCACCAAGGAATTCAACTCCTGAATGTGGGAAAGTGTTCTAGGAGAGTCTAAGTATCATCTCACCTGAGAAGAATAGGGTTGAACTTTTTCTAAAGGAGGATTGCATTGTAATCATCTTTCAGCTAATACAAATATAGGTTGCAGCTATTTTCAAGGAACTCTAGCCCAGTGAGTTCATGGTTCTTGTACTTAATTCTTTTTGTTTTCTCATGGTCTAAACATCAATATCTACATTATATCTCTTACTTCTATGAACTCCTTGTGATAAAATACTCAGAATTCTTGTTTTTCAAGCTTTGTTATCTAGTTTTCATAGTTATGTGTTTTGTCTTCCTAAGCTAATGAGATAATGTTTATTTATGCTCATTAGTTTCTTCCACACTATATCCTCTATACTACACTGAAAAATACTCAAATTATACCATGGCTTCTAATATCTAGCTCCTTCTTATGTTTGCTCCTACATTCCCATATCCTAGACCTACTTGTGGCTCTAAACCCTAAGTTCAAAAAACCCTTAAAAAACCAAATTTTCACAAATAAACAAACAAATACACATATCTAGCCTAAAATTTATTTTCTTTAAAGTCATATCACTGATAAGAGACTTAGAGAGATCCTCACATGCTCAGTAAGGCTAATTACTGAGCTGAAGTGGTTTGAGGTTACCCTTGTCGATTTTCTTTTCAACCTAGGAGATTGTGAGGACTAATACCTAGCACAACACGGTCGACCACAAAAGTGAGATCCCTTCCAAAAACCCTAGCAATTATTTGTAAAATTGTCTTAACATGCTCATCTAACATTTCCAGGGAAACTGAGTTGGTTCAGTATATAAAACTGGTCTTGATGGCATATGATAAAATGATAATTCTACCATGGTTTCTATTGTAAATGAACTATAATGCTTTGAATAGGGAAAATCAAGAGGTTTCTAAATTAGTAAGGCATAGGCTTGAAATATATTTTGATCTGAATGGAAAATGGCATCCACCCATGGTATTCATCCACTTATGCAATTTACCCATGGTATTGTAAGTGGCATCCACCAATCGTATTTATCCACCCATGGTATTGTAAGTTGCATCCGCCCTTGGTATTCATCCTCCCATGGTATTATCCACTCATGCAATTTACCCATGGTATTGTAAGTGACATCCACCCATGGTATTGATTCACCCATGGTATTTACCCACCCATGGAATTTACATGTGGTGTTGTAACAAAAAAAGGCTATATGATTTGAAATGTATGATCTAATACAATTAAAAAGGTATTACAAACTTATGTGAATGGATTAGTCTATGTCATTATATGCAATGGATTGATAAGATTATGAAATACACAGACTATGAAGCAGTAAAAAAACATAATAGACAACACATGACACAACAAATTTAATAAAGAGCTCATTCAATACTCTTGGGATACATCTCCTGGTCCAGCCTTCAGTGGTGGCCTCTCTATTATCTCTTCCAACAAAGTTATGTTTACAATAGTGAGCTCAATTTGAGCCTCACACACAAACAGATTACAATCACAAGAGCTTCACTTGAATCCCTCAAGCTTCCTCTGAGTACATAGACTCCCACACAGCTCTCAATCTACTCTAAACTCTATCTTGCATTTGCTTTTGAATACTCCCTCCCTGTTTTCTCTCTGTCTGTGGCTTTTAAAGCCAACTGCGCTGCCTGTTCATTTCACATCCTTATCCTTCAGTCTCCCGACCCTCTGTCCATTCGAATCCCTCTTCCAGCATTTCCCAAGCATGGCATAACACCTAAAGGGGAGGTGGCCACCGTTTCTATAATGTAAGAATGCCTGGGTCACTTGAACTCCATTGGATTCCCAAACGAGACCGTTTTTCATCAACATAGAGAAATATGCATAAAACAGGAAAAATCCACCAAAACTCATATATCAAACTTTGAAAGTCCTTAAATATGTTTCATTTCTCTATCAAGTCCGTTCATAGATCAGAAATCGCATATCAGAATGGCTCAATTCCTTTGTATTTCATAAATACACAAAAATCACGAAAATATATTAAAATGGCCCTATTACGGACTTGAAATTCGATAAAATATTGCCGATAATCCTATTGGATCCGGATCATCAAGTTGCTCTGATCGCTCATCACAATGTCCCCAGGTTGTTGTAAGCACCCCTGCAATCCCCCGATAGCAATCTTGCGAGTTAATATGGGTCATTGATCTGCGCCCTTGATCGATGGTCCATATTAACTCTGCCAATTGTCGTCACCATATATGTATACAAAGCACTGATATCGCTGTTCGTGATTGCTACTCTTGAGTTTACCTTGCCGATCTCTGCCGAAGGTAACCACTGATTGCGATCGCCGATCTGATCAAGACTGTTGACCAGCCAGATCAGACAGCTATTGTGCATCACTGGTTCCAGCTCCAATTACTCTATTTTTTCATTGATTTCACGGGTGTTGGGCTGCCCGATAGTGTTTTTCCACTCTATTAAGGGTGTCCCTCCTTCAATGTTTTCGATCCTTTAAAGGATTTTTGGTTTTGGCGTGATTTTTTTAATAGATTCATGAAGACTTAGAGGGCATTCTTGGATCCATTTGGATCATTCCTTCCCACTGAAAAAGGATTTTAGACCACCAAAAGTTGGGTTTCAAGCATCAATCAAGTGAGGATATTGTTGCCTCACTTGTCCACTCTCTATCCATTTTACACTGCGGGTTTTGAACCACTGAGTCATACTCTTAAGTACTTGACATCTCCTCTGTGTGTTGTCCTCGCGTTCCTATCTAGAACTGTATCTTCTTGCAGCTCATTGAGGTACTCAGGCAACAGATCTCTAATGGAAGGCAATTGACTTTGCTCTTCAGGATCTTCAATTAAAGAAGGTTCAAACAACCTTAAATTTTCTGCATTTACTACTGAATAGATGTGCATGTTTGCTGGCAGATCAAGGCAGAAAGCATTCTCACCAATTTTCTCAAGTACCTTAAAAGGCCCATACCTTATTGGTTTCAGCTTCCTTCCTTCACCTTCATTCTGTCCTTGTTGATATATAGCTAGAATTGATCCCCAACTTGGAAGCTATGCTCCACCCGGTGTTTATCATGCCTTGCCTTGTATTTGGCTTAGCTCTTTTCTAGCTGTTCCTGGACTGCCTGGTGAATCTCTTAGATCTGTTCAATGAATTTGGTTGCTTTGTCCACATCACTGTGTCTGGCAACTGCTATGTCTTTTTCAAAGGAAAAATCCAAAGGAGTGCTTGGTATAAAACCAAAACAGGTCTCAAAAGGAGATCTCTGTGTAGAAGAATGTTTAGCACGGTTGTAAGCATGTTGCACATAACATAAATGTTCATCCCAAAGCTTGGGATGTTTTTTGCAATAACCCCTGAGCAAATGGATCACTGTCTAGTTGACTACATCTGTTTGCCCATCTATTTACGGATGAAAGGTTGTGCTTTTCTTCGGTCTAGTGTCCATTAATTCCCACAGACTTGACCAAAACTTCCCAACAAATCAGGAGTCTTAATTAGATACTATGGAAGTAGGTAACCCAAAATTCACCCAGACATGTTGAAAGAACAATTTCCTTGTTTGTTCAGCTGTAATCTGCTTATTATAAGGTATTAAAATACACATTTTGCTGAACTTGTCCACAATGACATATAAATAGTCATGACCATTTCTAGATTTTGGCAGTCCTCCAACAAAGTCCATGGAAACACTTTCCCAAGGACGAGAAGGGATGGGCAGTGGAGTGTACAAGCCTATTTTTCTATTGTTGGTCTTGCTTTTAGCACACATGGTAGACCCTCTTACATATCTAGAAACTGTTTCATGCATTTTTGGCCAATAACAGTCTCTTTGTAGTTGTGCAATTGTTTTGCTTACCCCAAAATGACCTGATATCAGAGAAGTATGTGCTTCCCTAATTATATTAATTCTCTCTATTTGTGGAATTCATAGCCTTCCCAAATGATACAATATTTGGTCCTTAAAAATAGTAATCCACTTCTTCTACCTTTTTAACATTACTTAAAGCTGCATATACATCTTTAAAGTCTATATCTGAAGCATGTTGTTCAATGCAACTTTCATGCATTATTGAGTTATGCTTAAGTATAGTAGATGCATTTATGATTGGTATGGAAAACATATCTGCAACTTTATTGTGTATGCCCTTTTTATATCTGATGACTAGATGAAACTGTTGTAGGAAGCCCATCCACCTATAGTGTCTTGATTGCTACAACTTAGTTTATGAGTGCGAGTACTGAAGTGGCTGATGATCATTATGTATTACTATTTCTTTGCCCATTAAGTAATGTTTCCACTTCTTCACACCCTAAACTAATGCATAAAATTCTTTATCATATGTAGGATAATTAACTACTGCAGAATTAGAAGTCTCAAAATGGTAGCATATGGGTTTACCATGTTGCATCAACATTGCTCCCATGGCATAATCACTGGCATCTATTTCAATCTCAAATAGTTGTTGAAGATTTGGCAATTCTAGTACTAGTGTTGTACTAATTTTTTCTTTCAAGGTGTCGAAGGCTTTCTATTGTTTTCCTCCCCATTGAAACACCTTGTTCAATCCTGTCAAAGCATGTAAGGTAGCTGCAATTAAGGAAAAATTAGCAATAAAATTTCTCCAATATTGTGTTGCCCCTAGGAAGCTTCTAACTTCAATAGCAGACTTGGGTTTAGGCCAGTTTACAATGACTACAACCTTAGAGGGGTTTATCTTCAGTTCACCACCCCCTACAATATGACCCAAATAATTCAAAGATGTTTTAACAAATTCACATTTTGATAACTTAACATAGAGATTTTCCTTTTTCAAAACATCTAGAGTCTGCTTCACAGGCTTTAAATGTTCTTCCCATGTTTTACTGAATACAAGAATGTCATCTAAATATACACTCAAAAAATCATCAATAAAAGGCCTGAGTACATCATTCATTACTCTCATGAAAGTGGCAAGAGCATTAGTTAAGTTGAAAGGCATAACTAGCCACTCATATAGCCCTTGCTATGTTTTCAAAGTAGTATTCCATGCATGTTGCTCTTCTACTTTGACCTGATAGTAACCACTACATAGGTCCAACTTGGAAAAGTAAACAGCCTCTTTCAGCTGATCCAATAGATCATATATGTGAGGAAGGGGATAACGATTCTTAATCATTATTTTATTCAGTGCTTGGTAATCAATGCACATCCTCCAGAAACTGTCCTTCTTTCTCATCAACACGATTGGACATCCGCATGGTGATGTGCTTGGTTTTATGAACCCTTCCTCGAGCAGCTCTTGTACCTTTTTCTTGATTTATGCATTCTCTAAAGCGAATTACATGTACATTTCGATGTTAGGCAATGGAGCATCTTGCTACAAATTAATATCATGTACAATTTCCCTTTTGGGTTAATGAGCTCTTACAATATATTCAATTCCATTTTTAACGAGTTGATACTTATTTTCAGCTCTATAAAATATGGCTTTTCTAGCATACAAGTAAGGACTTCCTAAAACAATCCCACATATATCCAAGGAAACAATATCTAACTCAATCTCATCCACAAATGTTGACTCAAAAGAAAACCTAAGTTTACATTGTCTAGTCACTTGTAGTTATGCTTTATCACATACCCAACCTAATGGATTTGGCTTCTTGTGAGGTGTGGTTAACAGTCCCAATTTCTTTACAATTGCTTTAGAAATTAAATTTACTTGTGAGCCACTATCAAACAAAGTATCAATATTTTGATGCTTGGAAATAACTCTAATATGAAAAATCTCATGTCTTCTTCTCTCATTTCCTTCACTATCAATAGTTTGGGCAGAATTACTAGTAGATGCTTCAGAATTTTTACCTTTTATACCTATGGCTGCGATTGTTGTTTCATCACCTGAGTCTAACCCCAAATCCTTTTGTATAGCAGCAATGGTCTTCTTCTTCTTGCCATTGAACTTCTTGGGTTTCATCTCTGGATGCAAAGACTAGCAATGTTCATCATCATGTCCATCCTTCTTGTAGTGAGTGCATGAGGGTTTGCCCTTTTGTACAATATTTTCCTTCCTCTCTTTCCATTTCTTCTTCCTCTTTTCCTTGTTCTTGCTTGCAGTGGATTTGGATGGTCCCCTAGTCTCTAGGTTCACATTCTTGCCTCTAGCCTCTAGATGGGTAGCCTGAACAAATACCTCATCTATGCTGGTAAGGTTAAACATGAGAATGGTATGCCTCAAATAACTTTGTAGACCACCTATATACTTCAGCAAAGTTTCAGGTGAGTCTAAAGAAATGCCTAGAATCAAAGTTCTCTTTCTAAACTCTTGGGTGTAACTTTGTACACTTTGCCCTTTTAATCGGTGAAGAGTTTGCCAACTCATCATAGCTTGCTGCATATAAACTAGTGGATAGAATTGTTTTTTAATTGTAGAAACAAATTCACTCCAGACAGAAAGAATTTTACCATGCTTCTTCAAGTCAACTTGTGTTATGCCTTCCCACCATACCAAGACAGTTCCTCCAAGGCGTAGGTTGGCCAACTGAATCTTACTTCTGTTTGAATCAATATTTTGCACCCTGCAATACACATCAATCTGCCTAATCCAGTTATCTAACTTCTCTACATTTAACTCTCCATCATAAACATGAAAAACAAACTTAACATCTAATCTAATCAAATATGTTTTCTTATTTTTATTTTCAGGGCTAGTAGGAGGCGTGGACAGAGGAACCTCTTTTCCTTTCCCTTTGCCTTCAAAATGGCCATCTATATGAGATTCTTCTCCTCCTTTGTCTTGTTTGGAAGTAGAAGAATCTTCACTTAGACCTTTCTTAAATTCCCTATACATTTCTTCTACCATGGATTTCATGGTCATGAAACTATCCATGAACTGAGAGTCTCATTCCAAAGGGTTTTCTTCTGCCATTTTCCTCTTAGTATAGATTCTACCAATTTCTGGGTTAGATTCCACCAATTTTCCTTCTTCTAATTTAAGCTTTGATCTAGTGAGCATTCATGAACAGTCCAACAGAAGCTTGTCTAACCTTAGCAACCTAATGCTTTGATACCACTTGATCTGAAATGTATGATCTAAGACAATTAACAAGGTATTACAAACTTATGTGCATGGATTAGTCTATGTCATTATATGGAATGGATCGATAAGATTGTGAAATGCACAGACTATGAAGAAGTAAACAAACATAATAGAAAACATCTGACACAACAAATTTAATAAGGATTTCACCCAATACTCCTGGGCTGCATCTCTTGGTCCAACCTTCAGTGGTGGCCTCTCTATTATGTCTTCCGGCAGAGTTTTGTTTACAACAGTGAGCTCAATTTGAGCCTCACACACAAACAGATTACAATCACAAGAGCTTCGCTTGAATCCCTCAAGCTTCCTCTGAGTACATAGACCCGCACACAGCTCTCAATCTGCTCTAAACTCTATCTCACATTTGCTTTTGAATACTCCCTCCCTGTTTTCTTTCTTTCTGTGGCTATTAAAGCCAACTGCACTACCTGTTTGTTTCACATCCTTCTCCTTCAGTCTCCCAGGCCTCTGTCTATTCGAATCCCTCTTCTAGTGTTTCCTAGGTATGGCATATCGCCTGAAGGGGAGGTGGCCACTAATTCCATAATGTAAGAATGCCTAGGTCCATTGAACTCCATCGGATTCCCAAACACGGCCATTTTTCATCAACACAGAGAAATATTCATAAAACAAGAAAAATCCACCAAAACTCATATATCAGACTTTGAAAGTTCTTAAATATGTTTCATTTCTCTATCGAGTCCATTCATAGATCGTAAATCGCATATCAGAATGGATCGATTCCTTTTTATTTTGGAAATACACAAAAATCGCGAAAATACATTGAAATGCCCTATCACGGACTTTAAATCCTATAAAATATTGCCAATAATACTACCTGGTCCGGATCATTGGGTCGCTTTGATCACTCATCTTAATCGCTCATCACAATGTCCCCAGACCATTGTTAGCACCCCTCCAATCCCCCGATAGCGATCTTGGGAGTTAATATGGGCGGTCGATATGTGTGCTTGATCGACAGTCCATATTAACTCCACCAATCGCCGTCACCATATATGTATATAAAGCGTCGATATTGTTGTTTGCGATCACTACTCTTGAGCTTATCCTGCCTATCTCTGCTGAAGGTAACCGCCGATTGTGATCGTCGATCCGATCTGGACCGTTGATCAACCAGATTGGACGGCTACTGTGCATCACTAGTTCCGCCTCCAATTACTCTATTTTTTCATTGATTTCATAGGTTTTGGGCTGCCCAACAGTGTTTTTCCGCTTTATTAAGGGTGTCCTTCCTTCAATTTTTTCAATCCTTTAAAGGATTTTTGGTTTTGGAATTATTTTTTTAATAGATTCATGAAGACTTAGAGGGCATTCTTAGATCCATTTGGATCACTATAAGTAACAAGTCACATTTTCTGAAGGATATACTATCCAACACAATGTATCGTTTATAATTATTCTCTACTTTAATAAGAAAATATTCTTTTTGGTTTTGTTTACTATGTGTTCTCTCCTTTTTTGTTTCTAGCATTTCAATTTTTCAGATCTTGCCCCCCCCACCAAGATCCATTTAAATTTTTTAAATCTTCGGGCCCTCCCCCTAAGATCTAGATTAGTGGTATCAATGCAAGGTTACAACTCCATGGGAATGAGGGTTTGATGTATATTTCAGTTTCAAAGTTTTGTAGCAATATTTAAGAAACTTCATGCACATGCTATGACCTCCACAGAGCACTTTCTCGGACAAAGAAGAAAGAAATTATTTTTTATTCTTTTTCTAGAATTTTTTGGGTGGCAAGTTCATAGATTAGATATGAAAATTTGGGTGCAAGATTTACAAAAAAATAATAACATATCTAGATCCCTTGTGAAAAGACACCCAAATTCAAAAAAAAAAATGGACAAATCAAAGTATGGATAAGGGATATATTATTGGTTTAAAATCAGATGTGTTACAGAAATGCTTTTGACAACAATTCACAAACAACGAATCTCCTATAATTTTTTGCAGCTTCTATGCAGAATTTTAGAAAAATAATTATTGATCTGAGCTCCTCTTGAAAAAGAAATCTATTTCAAAAGAAAAAATTGGTCGAATTAGATTTTGAATGAGGGAGATATCGTTCATTTAAAATCAACTATTTTTTCAAAACTTTTATGATGAAGGGACAGTTGCAGTGGGAATTTGAGTTTCTAGATTGTCGAGATAGGGATTTAAATCTGATCAGATATTGATCAATGACCTAAGTGATAGCTCAAATTTCAAAGTGTTCAAAAGAGTGTTGAACCTAAGTGACTGGATAGATCTCATCTTCATGATTCCAGCACCACGAATGTTTCGAAAAACTGACACCGTATGAAGGAGTTATTGCAATTTGAAAAGTCCAGCAAACTGTAATTTTTGGACATTTGACCAAGATTAATTTGGTTTTTGCAAAAAGTAAAAAGAGTATATTCCTTGTAATATTCCCTTTTGGGGAACAATCAAGTGCCAACATGTGGCAAGCCTAGAGGCTGCCACGTGGTCCTGGAATGGTTATGCAAAATTTGTATAGGTCCGTCGAAATCGAACCTGCGACCTCCAGCAAGACAGTACAACGCTCTACCACCTCCGCCTGATGTTGTTTCTTAACATACAACAGTAGAAATGCATATTTTTTTTGGTAATTGCTAGAGGATTTGGGTTAGGACCACCAACGGTCTTACCTGCCAGTGGTCCCCAAAACTGTTCACATGACCCAATGCGACTTAACCGCCATTTGCAACACAGTCACATGCGGTTGATGGTTAACACGACTGCCAACTCTACGTGCATTATCCCTAACCATCAGGGTCATACTACCCTAATATGCATGCCCAAAATTTATTATAATGGCTACCTCTGATGGTCAGCTTGGTGGAGCGGTTAAACTTAGGTAGATATGCTATGTTTATCCAGAGTTAATTTCTAGTTCACCAAATTTGGTGGAGTATCCCTAGGGGATATTGACAAAATGCACTCCTGGAGTAGTTTTTGACTAGAGAGAGTGAAACAAGAGGTTAGCTAGGCTAATTGGAGCCTTATGAATCTAATGGAATAGTCCAGAGTGTTAGGTAAACTTGACTCAGGATAGAGTCAAAGTTGACCAGGTTAAACAGTGATGGTTTTGGGGAACATGGTATTGTGCACCCACAGTATTCTTCCCGTGGTATTATATGTAATGGAGCTTATAAACGGTTGTAAGGACTTCATTGTAATGCAAGACCTGGAGGTGAGCGGTGAAGGCTCACTTGGTCAGATTGGCCAGGGTTTTGACCAATGCAGGGGGTTTATTTTGGAGCTTAAGGCCACCAGGAGTTGGAGGCAGTTGTAGGAGCTACCAGTACTCGTTCTCAGAAAATCAATAGTCATTCCTAACTATAATGAGAATTTTGAATCCATTGCAGGGATTTGTAGAAGAATTTGAAGACTTCTAAAGGGAGATATGCTACAGAGAAGTCTAAGGCAGCCTAGTGACAACCTTGGAGGAAGGCCTAGTTTGGGGATCTAATGCTCATTTTGAGAAAATGATTTGTCTATTTTTAGTGCCTAATATGTGTTGGAGACAATAGATGAGGTTTTAGAGATATTTAAAGAATTCTAAAGGAGTTAGTGACATCAAGAAGCTTAGGGTAGCTCAGAGCACTGATTGAAGGTATC
Organism: Pinus taeda; assembly: GCA_000404065.3. Classification (NCBI taxonomy): domain Eukaryota; kingdom Viridiplantae; phylum Streptophyta; class Pinopsida; order Pinales; family Pinaceae; genus Pinus; species Pinus taeda. The sequence goes on along the minus strand of APFE030951917.1, from coordinate 41,043 downwards.
AAGGCATATGTTTGCAAAGTGAACCATTATAGGGATATAGATGGTATTTGAAGCCCATTAGTTTAGTTCAATAATCTTTGGAGTTAAGTGTGGAACTTGTAAAAGAAATGTTTCCATAATTCCAAAGATCCAAGTCAAGATGATAAAATCTCAAGGAGATGTAGCCCACGATATTCAGGTGATTTCCTAGATTAAATTTGTTGTTATGTGTAGATGTTTATTTGCTGAATTACATGGATATTATATGTGTTTAATATCATCATAAACAAATGCACTTAAAGAACTTAAACAATTTAAAAATAAAAATACATACACGTGTTTCAAGTATTTAATTCCACAAATGTCATATATAAGCTAGATCATTTATTTGTTTAACTGAGTGGGAGTTTCTTGCAAGCATAACAAGTTATCAAACCCCCATTTTAGATCAGGTGGTAGCAGAGCTAGTTGCTTGATTAACCAAGAAATAGGTTGCTTGTTTTACTTGAAAGATGTTTAAACAGTACAAAGAATTTGACTGTTTTTAAATTAACTGTTGCTTGAGTTTGCGAAGGAGAAGGGAAAGCTACTGATATCTAAGTCTAGGAAAGGACAATAAGGAAGAAGGGATGAAGGCATTCACCTTACCCAAAGGACCTCAAAGCAAAACTTGAAGAAGAAGAGGGTTTTTTTGCAAGGGGTTGCTTGAATAAATGTTCGACTCTACAACCATTTAGTTCAGAAGTTTTGTCAATATATTGTGAAAGCTTTGTGAATTTTGTTGAAGTTATTTTGTTCATTTTTATAGTGACAAATTCTACAAGTGAGTTTTCAAAATCCTCCTCCTTCACAAGATTATTTGATGAAGACATGAAGCGTGACTTGTTCATCATGATGGATATGGTGAAACAAATGTATGAAGATGAAATGAAGAGCAACAAACTTTGAGAGTTGTTGAATTCCATGAAGGAAGAGAAGCAATTGCTTTTTGACAAGTTGTAGGAAATGGAGAGCCAAATTCAAATTGCAAATATGAACCTAGAAAGGATGCATGAGATGGAGACACAACTCCTTGTTGCCAAATAAGCCTTAGTCAAGCATCAGTTGAAGAAGAGGTAAACAATCCTAGTCTGTCTTCAATTTCCTCTAAGAATACTTATGTTGGTTCTTTTGAAAAACATACAAGAGGAATAGTGTCCAAGTTGACGTCAAAAATGGGCTATGAAGGAAAAGGATTGGGGAAACATGCACAAGGAATTGTTGAGCCAATAATGGTTGAGGAAAGGCCTAAGTATTTGGGTCTTGGATGTGGAAAATCTTATGGAGAAAGTTCCAAAGCAGCCACAAAGGCAATTAAAATAGTTCCTAGAAGGATTTTCATTTTAGGTTCCCTACCTCAAGTTTGTAAAGAATGTATTCATGGGGAATGAGTTTGTTTAAAACATACTTTTCAAGAAGAAGGTGTTCATAAGCATGCACTCGAACAAGGGAGTTGTGAAAGCTCTAAGATCATTGAAGAGGTTGATGGTGTTACGAAGGGAGCCACTTCTTCATTTGATTCACCTTCTCATGAAGGCAAAAAAGGTGAAAGAGAAAGGTATAAATCTGATTTCGATCACATTTATTTTGATTAGGTTAAGCATGGTAAATTTCCACATAAACATTGGAAAAAATTGCATGTTCCTTTTGTCGTTTGGTTAAGCATAGTGTTTTATATGTTGGAAGAAAATGGCCACACACATGAAACTTTTGAAGAAAAGGAGGACAGAAGCCAAAGGTGCATTGGACAAGGAAAATTACGTTGTAAAGAGGATGAACATGTGTTGCACTTATTGCCATAAGCAAGAACATATTGCTGAAATGTGTTGGATTTTGAATCCAACAATGCTTCCACGAAATTTGAAGAAGGTGGAAAAAGAGAATGGTAAGAATGGAAAGGAAGTTTCCATAATTGATGTGTTTCAGGAGAATTCACATGTTGATGTCGATGTGTAGTTAAAGAAAGCACCTTTGATGTGGATTGGTAAGAAATAGTTAGAGTCGTTATCCAATTAAAGTTGCATGTCTTTTGATTTGATACATTTCTTTGCAATGGAATGCAAGTTGCAGGGTTTTACCAAGAAGGTGAATAAAAAAGCTGAGTATGAAACTCACTTTATTCCAGCAAAATTATGTTCATTTCAACTTTTGAAGTACATTTACATATGATTGAGGATATTGTACTTATGATTGTATTTAAGAGAAAGTTAAAGGATGGAATACATGCATGAGAATGGTATGTATTAACAAAGGAATGTTGACGATTTCATTGTATTTGAACATGTATGTTTAATTGACTCGATGGTCAATTGCTTTGTTTAAACATGCATGCAATGTCATATTGACTTGGAAAAGTTCATTTTGTCTCCAAGATTGAAAAAGGGAGATAATGATGAAGTGTTTCACAAGAGGTGGAATTCAATTTATTTTTGTACTTGCTTGACTTGGAGAGTCAGTTGTTTGAAAAAGGTATGTTTTTTTCGTCTTGTGATTTAGTCAAACATTTGTACACAAAGTGTAAGAGACATGATGATGATTCACATGATGTTAATTTATGTCGTCAATTTGTTTCTTGCATTATGTTGTTTTTGACAAGATGTCAGAAGAAGATTTCCAGCAGCAAAAGTCACCATAGAAGTGGCTTGGTAAAAAGTGGTTGGACTTCTTGACACCTTAAAACATACTTTTATTAGTACATATGCAAATTTCAATTAAGTATGCATGTATTTATGATGTAATATCAAGTTTGTTTCAGCCACCTTGGGTCGATGATCAAGAAAGAAATGTTCAGCTACCTTCTGTAAACTTCTCAACATAAATTTTGAATGAGTTCGAGGAAGACATTTCTTAACAGGAGGACAAGTGCATCTAGGAAGGGAAGTGTCGAATACCTTCAATTTTTGATTCAGAGGCACTAGCCATGCAAGGCAAGTATATGGAGGTTGAAAAGAAGAGGGCGTTGTACTCTAATCTACTATACAGATCAGTGTATCAGTCGTTTTGGGTCCAAAAGATTCCTAATGGGGATGAGTGATCAGATATTGATAAATGACCTAAGTGATAGCTCAAATTTCAAAGTGTTAGAGAGAGAGTTGAACCTAAGTGACTGGACATATCTCATCTTCCTAATTTTGTCACTATGAACGGTTCAAAATACCGACACCGTATGAAGGAGTTATAGCAATTTGAAAAGTCCAATTAACTGCAATTTTTGGACATTTGACCAAGATTAATTTGGTTTTTGCAAAAATTAAAAAAGACTATATTCCAAGGAATATTCCCTTTTGGAGACAAATCAGGTGTCGGCATGTGGCAAGCCTGGAGGTCACTACATGGTCCTGGAAAGGTTATGCAAAATTTGTATAGGTCCAACAGAATCGAACTCACGACCCCCGGTAACACAGGATAACGCTCTACCACCTCCGCCTAACATTTTTTCTTAACATAGAACGGTAGCAGTGCATATTTATTTTGTAATGGCTGTAGGATTGGGGGTTAGGACCACCAATGGTCTTACCCATCAGTGGTCCCCGAAAACTATTCACATGACCCGATGCGACTTAACCGTCATTTGCAATGCAATCATCTGCGGTTGAGGGTTAACATGACCGCCTTCTCTACGCACATTATCACTAATTGCTTCGATTATACCACACTCATATGTGCGCCCAACATTTACTATAATGGCTACCTTTGATGGTCATCTTGGTGGTGCAGATAAACTTAGGTAGATATGCTATGTTTATCCGGAGTTAAGTGCCAGTTCACCAAATTTGGTGGAGTATCCCTAGGGGATATTGACTAAATTCACTCCAGGATTTGTCTTCAATTAGAGAGAGTGAAACAAGAGGGTATCTAGGCTAATTAGAGCCTTCTAAAGCCAATGGAACAATCCAAAAAAGCTGAAGAAGTCATCTTTGTAGAGATTTTCATCCAAAGAGATTTTGGAGCTTAGGGCCACCAGGAATTGGAAGCAGTTATAGGAGGTACCAATACTTGTTCTAAGTGAACCAATAGTCATTCCTTACTGTAATGAGAATTTTGAATCCATTGTAGGGATTTATAGAAGCATTTGAATACTTCTAAATCTCGATATGCTATAAGTAAGTTTAAGGTAGCCTAGTGCCAACCATGGAGGAAGGCGTAGTTTGGGGATGCATTGCTCATTTTGAGCAAATTATCAGTCTATTTTTGGTGTCTGATATGTGCTAGAGATAGTAGATGATGTTCCATAGATAGTTAAATAATTATGAAGGATTCAGTTCCATCAAGAAGCTTAGGGTAGCTCAGAGCACTGATTGAAGGAATCAAGTCTAAGGGAGCTTAGATATGTTTGCAGAGTCATGACAGCCATGACAGGGATATAGATGGTATTCTAAACCCATTGGTTCAGTTCAATAACCTTTGGATTTAAGTGTGGAACTTGTAAAATAAAATTGTCCATAATCCCAAAGAGTTAAGTCAAGATGAAAAAAACTCAAGGAGATTTAGCCCACAATATTCGGGTGAACTCCTAAATTAAATTTACTGTTATGTGTAGATTTTTATTTGTTGCAATATATGGCTATTATATGTGTTTAATATCAACAGAAACAAATGGAATTAAAACACTTAAACAATTTAAAAATCAAAAGACATACACCTGTTTCAAGTATTTAATTCCGTAAATGTCATATATAAGCTAGATCATTGATTTGTTTAACTAAGTGGGAGGTTCTTGCAAGCATAAAAAATTATCAAACCCCAATTTCAGATCAAAATCACATGAGAGGATGAAAAATAGTTATTCTATTTAAGAAAACGTATTATAATAAATATTATGAGTTATATTAACTGAGTTATACCCATTTAAAATTAGTTTTCATATACGGAGCAACATTCAGAGCAGGTTCCCTTTGGAGACCTACCCTCCCACCCTGCTTTAATAGGAAAATGCTTCACATTCATCAGTTTCATCATAAAAGCATCCAGCTTGGGTTCTTTGGAGACATGCCCTCCCACGCCATGCCATGTGGGCACCTTCTACTTCATCAACAATCAACATCCCAGTTATGGGTCAACCACACAAAATCCTTGTCATCAAATTCCATTTGCTAGGCTGCACACTATTAGTATCACAGTTGGTCAAACCACTATAGGGTATCTCTATCCTTGGATCTTCATTTTACATGTTTATGGGTCATTCACAAATCCACACTTCATCAAAGTCCATTTTATAGGCCACACACTCTCAGTATCATAGTTGGTCACAAGCATTATAGGGTATCTCTATCTTCATATCTTCATTCATCATGGTTATGGGTTTACCACATGAATCCCTTCTCGATGGATGTTCATATTCAACAAAGGCTTCTCACGACGGAACTTCATGAAATGGGGACCATTGCATCTTAAGGAGGGAGGAATGATTTGAATGGAAAGTAGCATCCACCCATGGTATTTATCCACCCATGGGATCTACCCATTGTATTGTAAGTGGAATCCACCCATGGTATTCATCCACCCATGGAATTTACCCATGGTATTGTAAGTGGCATCCACCCTTGGTATTCAACCTCCCATGGAATTTATCCACTCATGGAATTTACCCATTGTATTGTAAGTGACATCCACCCATGGTATTCAGTCACCCATGGTATTTACCCGTATTTACCCATCCATGGAATTTACCTCTGGTATTGTAGAAAAAAAGGCTATAAGTAACAAGTCACAGTTTGTAAAAGGATATATTGTCCATTACAATGTATCTTTTACAACTATTCTCTATTTTAATAAGAAAATATTATGTGTGCTTTTATTTAGTGTGCATTCTCTCCTTTTTTGTTTTTTCCATTTCAATTTTTCACATCTTGCAACCCCCCCCCAAACCCCACAAAATCCATTTCAATTTTTTTGATATTGGGGGCCTCCCCCAAGATCTAGACCATATTCTTTCCTAATGAATTCATTACAAAATATTTTTGGGGATACAGTGGGGAAACCAACGAAGTGATAACCTTAGGGTAAACATATATTTAGGGAATTATGATAGAGAAAAAGCCTGGTTTTACTACTACAGTGTATACAGGGGAATCAATTTGGCCTACTAGAATTCTCTCGCGAAGTTCCATCAAATTTACTAAGAAAACAGGGTCGAATATATTCCTTTTTGTGTCCATGAGGGGAATATGAGTTGTAGAGTTGGCCAGGGACACTTTCTATGGCATTTCTAATAAACTGAGTTGGTGAACACAATGTATAAGTACCTAGATACTGAATGCTGGCGTTAGAATCCAAGTGTGATAATTTGGAAGAGGTGGACATGCTTACGAATGTGCGGAAATAGAATACATAATGTACATTTTGAGAGTGGAATACAGGATTTTATGGGAAAATCAGAATAGTGTGATGGAAAACGAGATTAATTGCAGAGGTGATGGGTGTACGAAGTGAGGTAGTAGTGATGACATGTATGATGTGATAGGGGTGACATGGTAGGTTAGGATGACAAGGTGTTGATGGTGAAAATAGGTCATGCTCGCTTGCCACAGACCCTTGGTGGTAACCCAAGACCATTCACAAGAGCACCCATGGTGGTAAGTGGGACCATTGTTGGGTGATCCCGCACAAAATCTTGGTCATTCATCAAGATTCATCGATCCAACATTGACATATTTATGGGGGCACCCCCATCGATATCCTTTACGCAAGTTGTGTTGTCATTTTTCCTCTGTAGGGAAGGCCCAATATCCCTATTTAAACAACACGACAAATGTGAACAACATTTAACCTTTCATTCCTTTGAATATCCTTTGAATCCCACCGAGGCCTCACCGAGCACATACTTAATTAATTATGCATCATCCCAATTTGGCATTAACTGATCTTTTGTTTTTAAAAAATAAAATATCATCCTAAATGAACTTTTATTTTGATTTTTTCGTAATACATAATTTTTTGTTTTTTGAAATACATGATTTTTATTTTTCAGGTTTTTTACATAGTGAAAATGAACTACAACAAGAGTGCAGGAAGAGGAGGTCACCAGATCGGTACACTGGCTATATAGCTCTGATGAGTGAGAGTGTAGAGGTTGATCCATCCTCATTCGAGGAAGCAGTGCAGAAACCAATATGGGTTGATACCATGGTTAAGGAGTATGACTCGATTATCAGAAATAGTGTTTGGCAAGTGGTCCCAAGACCAACATATAAGTCAGTGGTGAGTAATAGATAAATTTACAAGGTAAATAAAGTAGCATATGGGAGTGTGGAGAAACACAAGGATAAATTTGTCGCTAGAGGGTTCTCTCAGTTGGAGGGAATTGATTACGATGAGACATTTTCTCTAGTAGCAAGGTGCTCCTCAATCAAATCTATTCTAACATTGTTAGTGAAGATGGGATGGAAGATACATCAGATGGATGTGAAGAGAACATTCCTCAAAGGTATGATTGAGAAAGAGGTGTATATTGAGCATCTGGAAGGATTTTAGATCTTCAATAGAGATTCGCATGTGTGTCGATTGAAGCAAGAATTATATGGACTAAAACAAGCACCCCATGCTTGGTACACCAGAATTGATAGTTATCTCACTGAGTTGGGCTTCACAAAAAGAAGAAAATGAAAACTTTTACGATATTGTGGTTGAAATTAAATTTGTTATTATAGTATTATATGTCGACGATTTTATTTTTACAGGTGATGAGAAGATGATAAAATATTGCAAAGAGGATCTTTCAAGATAATGCAAGATGAAGGACCTGGGGCTCATGCATTACCTTCTTGGCATGGAAGTATGGAAAGGAGATGAGGAAATTTTTATCTCTCAGGGCAAGTATTTCAACGAGACACTGAAGAATTTCTTATTAAATTTACTCATTGTTCTATGTTGTATCAGATAATTTATCACAACTTACTTTTTCATTAATAGTGCATCCAATTATTAGCAGTATAATCAATCATAAACATAACTAAACAAATAACAATATATGAAGTGAAAAAGAAGACAACAAAACAACCATAAGAGATAGCAGATTGGTCCAAGACTAGAGAAAAAACCCACAAGGGGGAAAACCTTTCAAATCTTCTTCTTTAATAGATCATCATAAAAAAAATCAACAGAGAGTACATTGAGCCCAATACATATCTTTGTAGCGGATACTAATAAATCAGATCTACAGATCTATATAATAGTAGAGATAAATGTAGATCTACTAGATCATTGAAGCCAACTAAAGCCAACTGATAAACCCAAGATCAAAACCCTGGATGCTCTTAACAAAATTGCTTACGTGCATCTGAAACTCTTTGGACACTCTCTTTGTCACTATGTGAGGGTGTCTGTAGTTTCTCTCATGAAGACCTTGTGTATGCGCTCAGGGTCAAACCCATCAAATTTTCTCTAAAAACCTTGGACGCTTTGTTACACATTAATTTGTCATCGACTCTGCATTCCCTGATCCCGGATATTTTCAGTCGATGTTACTGACATCTATGTTGTGTCATGTTTCTAGTTATGTGTCATTACCTTCCTTGCAATCTCAAGAAGAATTTCTCAATTCATTATCCCTTAAGAAGACCCCTTTTTACCTAAGTATCTAGGTCTTCGTAGGTCAGAAGTTATCCCTCTCACAGATGGTCAAGTTAACACTAGCCCTAGCAAAGTCTTCGCTTTGTCCCTATGTTGCACCCACAACGAGCCAGATTTGGCAAGTTTTTCAACAACTCGTCGAAACTTTGAGATGAAATTGCTTCATGGGTGGTCCTAGGGCTGGTTGTTGGGTCAATTGAGCTCACCTCTCTCCTCTGGGATAGTTGTTCCACCTTTTGTGCAACCTCCCTAAGAGATAAGCTATTCCTTCCTTCTCTTATGAGACCTCTCCATCCTATCAATATATCCTCCATGAATGAGATCAGCTAGCTTGGATGTAACTGGATGATAGCTAGATGTAATTTGATAGCTTTAGGTTTCTAAGAGAGGAGTAGAGGTAGAGAGTGTTATTGGAGTGTAGAAGTAGCCTCATATGTATTTTGGTTTGAGAGATGCTTGAGTAGAGTTGGCTTGAGAATTTTCTAGTACCAATCCTTTTGGATGAAAGACAGAGTCATATGTTCTCTTGGGAGATGATTCACAAGTAAATGCTTATGGAGACATGCCGGCAAGGCCCTTCGAAGAGGCTTATGATGTGAAGGCTTGGTTGTAAGTTTTAATTTGATTTATATTAATACAAATCAATAGTTTGTTTCCTATATCATGTCTTAAATTGCATGATGATAGCTTGAGGTTCCTTGACTCTTCAAGTAGATTGCTTTTTCGTTTTCTATTGTGTTTGTGGTGTTTCTGTACATGTTGTTTTCAGGTATAAATGACTAGAATAACAAGAGCTAGAGAAACATGATGAGGACTTCATCAAATGTCAATCTGAAGGTAGGCCTTCATAACACCAACTTTCTAAGGAAATTTTCTTTGGTATTGTCTTTGCAGTGACTAGACCCACTATAGGGCTAGAGGGGTTACCTTTGTCCGCAGAGGGAACTTACTTGTGTCACAAGTTGGTGACTCCACTGGGGAAACTATGTCTTTTGTCTTTTGTGTTGATTGGATTTTTTTTTTATTATTGTCTTCCTTATTGTTTGGGTAGCATACTACATTCTGGAAGTTGTTAGACTACTCCTATAGCCTTCCCACCCTTCTGAGTGATAGATTTGGCCTTGCTCCAGTCCAACTTTCATTTTTTTCCATTGCATCTGGGTCATCGTTGTTTATTTTATAACAGCTGCAAAGTAGTCATGTCTATGCTATCTTCCAGATTGGTCCTTTTACTGTATAGAGCGAGCTCACCACAGCTAACTGATGTACTTTCATGATGACGTCGCAAAGTGCTTGGCTAGGGAGGTGTGATGACTTGTTGTCAATGCATGTTTCTAGTGTTTTACTTGTGACGATTCCTGTAAGTTTCAAATTTTGAGGTTTGTTTGGTTGATCGGCTAGTGTGTTCTGTCCTTAGAGCTTTTTTTTCTCCTCTTCGTTGTGTCAAAAGTGTTGGTTGTTAAGATTTTTTATTCTAGTTTTCAAGTCTTTTCAAATCCTCCCTCTTAAACCATGTGACCTAGATACCTTAGGGTTTCTCCTCTGCTTGGTTTGCTTGGGTCACTCCTTCATTGAGATCTTTAGACTCTGCTTGGTATAATCTCTCACGTTGTTTGAGGCTTCTTTCTTTTCATTGTTTATAATCCTCTTGATTGGTGTGTGGCGTTTGGTCACCGAACTTCCTTGTCTTGTTCGTTCGGTCTCCTTCCTTCTCTTGGCATAAATCACTCTTCTTTAGTTTTTAGTCTTTGATTCATTTTCACATGTAGTTGCTTATCATTTATTTGAAAAAATAAAAAATTGCATTCATCTTGTATTAAAGTTTGAAAGATGATTTTTGCATTAGTAGATTCTTGAGATTAAGACATTGAAAAGTAAAAAGTGTGTTTCTCATTTTCTTGATTGCTTGCGAGTTTGAGTAAATGGTAGAAGGGTTCCTTTTTCTTTGATTGGTTTTCTTGTTTTCCATTCAACTATTATGCATTAAACCTCACACTCTTCCTTAGATAGTTGTTAATCCAAGAAGAATGGTCTTTTTACTCATTTAGTTTCATTCTATGAGTGTTAAAGATACATTTGATAGGACCTTAAAACCGAGGCTTAATTCAAGATTAATTGTTAAAATTTATTGAATGAACTTAAAAATGCATTGGAACCTAACGCTCACATATCTAGAGGTTTAGGGTAGAGACATGTTCTGGTGTCATTAAACCTAGTTGATATTGTTTTCACTAAGGTTGGGTGATTCCTCCTTTTGTGATTCAATAGATAATAGTACGGATTTGTGCTCCCTGTACCGTCACATATATATTGGGAGACCCCACTAGGTTATCATCCTATTATCCATAGGAAGCTGAGTCTACTACCTTACGAGTTGTAATGCACCAAACACAACATTCGGGAAGATTGATTGTCGTACAGGAAGTCCTTGGTCATTTCTCTTTCATTTTATTACCAAGGTGTATATGCCATTTTACGATTTGTCTGGTAAACCTCTTGTCTAGAATTCTAGAGCAATCACTTTCATCCCTTTTCGACTCTTTAAATGTAAAAGGATCATCTGATCACTTGTCCTTTTAGGCTCATTAAACTTCAAAGGCAACTAGAGTTGTCTTTTGTCCTTTTTTTTGACTCTCAAAACATGAAAAGATCGTCGAGCTCTTGTGACTTTGAACTCATTAAAGGCTTTGAAGTGTCATCTACCCAGTATAAGTTTACCCCTTTTTCGAGCTGGGATAGATTATTTACAAAAAAGGTATACTTTGATTTTTCACGGACAATAGGTTCCCTTGGATATTGTTTTCTACCTTTTTGGATTCGAGGAAAAATTTACGAAAAGGGACCTTTGGAGTTTTCTTTTCCATGTCTTTTTCAAAACCTCTAAACATGAAAAAGACTCTAAGTTTTACCTATGTCGGACTCGTTAAACCCTCATGGCATTGGGATCATTAAAAATCACTAGGTTGGATTTGTCCGAACGATGAACTTACATTACAAGCATATGCTATCCCCTTCAATCTTGTGTTTCAAAAATAATTGGGGTACTCACCAGAAATGGTGGGGGAAATCTGGAAACATTCTAATGATTGTATTAGTTATTATGACAGTTTGTCGCTCTTGGACATCAACACTCTTTCTGCTTCGTGTTGGGTTGGGATATCCTCATTTTATCATTGGCCTTCTAGGTTTTGGGTTATTCATTTTTCCTCTTTCCATATGATCCTTGTTGCATCATCATGATCTTTGATCCCTTGGTACCAAAATGCTGCCAAATTCCAGAGTTGTGCCATCGATATCTTCAAGACCTTAATCCTTCTGCAGTTTGTAGCCTTACACACCTTCCTTGGACTCTTGGTCTCATTCACAATCATCTTGTTCCTTTGTCTCATCTCAATGATGTGGAAAACATTATGGCCCTCCTTCGACCGGTCGCTTCCTGTCGACTTCAGTTCATTATCTGGGAAGCTTACCTAGAGACTCCTTTCTGGTACCTTGGAGCTTCCATGCCTCAATGAAAAGTTCTTCACATTCAAAAATAGGCTTGCATCTTTGGTCTTTGATCAAGTGATTCCACAAGTGTTCGACTCCAAATCATTCTTCAAACTTTGTGGATTGTACTAGTAATACCGTGAGAACCATTGACATTACTGGTGGTCTCTCTCACGCTTGTTAATGGTTCACATCATTAGCTAGTAATCAAGTTATTTTCTAGTGTGCTCGACTTCAACACATCTATTCGCATATTAGGAATTGTACAATGGTAATATTGGGATTCAAGACCCTGGGCTCAGATTACACAAGTCCGTGTTGCGTGGATTGATTTATACATGACTCTTTTGATTGGATGGTTTCAACCATACCTAATGTTGTGGAGGTAAATCCCCTCTGCGGACAGAGGCGATCCCACTAGCCCAAATGGGGTCTAGCAACAGTCAAACAACGCTAACATGCAGGTTCCTAATTGCAAATTAAAGACCAATGATGAGGGCCTACCTAGATTCCAACGCTAGTACTTGTAGAAGAGTCGTCGCTCCCATTCTTTCACTCCGGCTGGTCACAATTCCCACGATCCTCGTGAACGGATACCTGCACATGCAAAGAACGACACAAATACAAGCATAAAATCCAATAGATGCAACTATATATCAGTCAGAAAGGATATAACTCAATCATCATTATAAAAGACAATAAGAGTGGAACCATAATGATAGTCGTCTATTATTGATAAACAAAGAAGAATACAACCATAGTTCTGATGTCAAATCCTCCTTTGTCTGGGTGATCAATAGCACATGCCTTGCAAATATTTTTGAGAATGGGAACAAGCCTCTCTCTCCTTGGTTACTTGGACAAGAATCTCCTCACTTTAGATTTAGCCTTATGGGAATGAAGAAGGCTTCTTGTAGCATGAACTTAACAATTCTCAGACTTTGGGACTTGTAAACTAGCACTCAGAACTAGCTTGTCAAAGGAAAAAGGACAAGCTTTTGTAGATAGAGGGGAAGGAGTTAGGATTTTCCACAATATTCATGGGGTTGGCTTTATCACTAAGAAGCTTCCATGAGGAGGTGGTAAACCACTTCCTTTCTATGGAGATTTGAAGCCAAACTAAACCAAATCAAGATAGATTCAGTTCATGAGTGGGTTAGGAAGAACCTTTGTAAGTTTGTTTGTTAAAAACTTTACCCAACTGGGTTGGCGCGAGTGCGACTCTGAGATAGAGTGCCAGTTGGTGCACTCTCTTTGTAAAATTTCCTCCATTGGCACGAGTGATACACAGTGAAACCACGCTAATGGAAAAAGGAATATTTTTATGGGTATTTTTCAGAAGGTGTCTTCACGGCATATGAAGTTCATGTCTAGGGGAATATAATGCAAGTGTTTCCAGGTCATGTCACTTCTCACAGGTCCCAAAATGAGTCCTCCAAGGTGCAGGAGAAGGGGTAAGAGAAACGGTGACAAATTACTGTGTAACAAATGCCCCCTAAAGCATGAGGCCAGAGAGAGAGAGAGGGGTGAAATGCTTTACAAGAACATGGCCAACTGGAAACACTGCCGCCAGAGAACCTGTATGAAGAAGTACAACTGATATCTCAAGTACATGATGTATGTGGTATGGGTGCAGCCATCCATAGCAGAGTACAGAAAAATCTAGATCCAAGGTATGGGCACAGCCATCCAGTAAAGATCGATAAACAGACTCAGGCATGGTCGCAGCCATCTAGTGAATGAGTCATGTAATGATCATAATAATCCACAAAATCGCAACCTGGATCCCAACAGACAAAATCCAGGGTCTTGCACTCCATCTCAACCCGAACAAAGTACAAGTTCAAGAATGCGAATAAGGGAGTCGAAGTCGAACATGCAAGAACATTGTCGTATTACCAGTCAATGATGAAAATTGTTAACAGATGCGAGAGGTACCACAAATGATGACAATGTTCCTCAAGGTACTATAGGTACAATATACAGCGTATGAATCAGTGAGCTGGCATCGAACACCTATAGAATCATTCAATCGGAGGCCAATGATGAAAACCTCACGTCGAACACGAAGAACTGCTATTGAGGCATGTAGGCTGCAAGGCACCTGAAGGGAGTCTCTGAGTCAACTTCCTGGATAATGAGCTGAAGTTGACAGGAAGTGACCTTGATCGAAGGTGGGCCATAATGTTTCCCACATCATCAACATGAGACAAAGAAGGATAGGATGTTTTGTGAATCAAGATTATGTGAGTTATCAGAGGGAGGTTGAGTATTTTGCAGAGGTCAACTTCTCTTGAACATATCGGCGACACAACAGTGGACTTGGTAGTATTTGACATCTAATGATCAGAGGTCATGGTGACCGGGCAACGAGCAGATGAGAGGTCAAACAGGATTACCCAAACCCACGGATGCAAGTGTAAAACGAGATGAGATGTCCCCACTCAGACACGAATGCAGACAAGTGCCATGTTCAAGAGTGACATACTGCCAACACGACAATAATTGCGGTTCCATTTTCCCCACCATTGCTAGCGAGTACCCCGTTTATTTTTTGATGACAAGCTTGACGGGGATAGCATATGCTTGGAAGGCGTCATTCTGACAGAATCCGATGTCATTAAGTTTTATCAAGTCTGACAAGGGAAAACTCGGCATCTTTTCATGTTTAGAGAGTTTGAAAAGACAGCGGAAAAGGAAACTCCAGGGGTGTCCTTTTTCGTAAATTTGTGCCTCTCGAGCCCGAAAAAGTATAAAACAATGCTTGAAAGAACCACCCGATCATTATGACTGAGGAGTACTTTTCATAAGTAGTGATTTCGATCTAAAAAATTAAAAAAGCAATCGAAACCACGTCGCTTCGTAACCATTAACGAACCTGAAATGACAAGGGCGCGACGATCGTTTCGTCTTTACACGGTCGAAAAAGGGTTTAAAGATGACTGCCTCTCATTTACGTTTAATGAGTCGAGAGGAATAACTCGACATTCTTTTCATGTTTAGAGAGTCAAAAAAGAGCAGAAAGGTGACTCCATAGTGACTTTTTTGTTTGTTTACTGAATTTGAAAAAGTATAAAATACAACTCGTTTCATCGCCTAAGTCACACAAACACCTGTCGCTGCACAAAAACGAGTGTAAAATCCATTTTCAACACAAATATATATTAAAATATGCATAAAAAGGACTTTTAAAACCTATGTAGGGTTAAAAAAGCTATAAATAGGTGAAAATGGTAAAAACAAGAATTACTTTTCACTTTTACCTCATTGGAGAGTGACAATAGTGTTTTTGGTGTGCGATCTTCAGGCGACGATTGCGGCGAATCCGTGCAAACATTTGGAGCGCCGTCAGTTCCAGGTAGGAGGCCTCCTCTCCTACTCCATTTTTGTCCATTTTTTAATTTCTTTAGCTTGTTTTATCATCCTCTATGGAGGGAATTGCAAAAAGTAGGGTTGTGCCCATTGGCACAGGTTTCGGGAATGGACTCGCGCCAATGGGGCCTTTTTCTACAAAGGCTCATGCCCATGGGCGTGACTGTTTTAAAAACAGTCATGCCAACAGCCGAGCGCACCCACTTTTCGAAATTTAACAATGTTAAAGCCATTTCACTGCATTTTTTAATTTCCTAAGGATGTAATTCGATGTTTCGACCATGTGATTGCAGGAAAATACGTAAAATGGTACTCCAATGGAAGGAAAGAGAGCATGACCAGGTAGACGTATTGGCCATAGCAGATGAAGATTGCATGGAAGCCCTTAGAGCTTGCGAGCTCAAGAAATACTTTCTCCTGTCCTATCTACGAGCTTAGTCAGAGCTCTTGCGATATTTAATCAACCTGTGGGATGAACATGATCAAGTGTTCCGCATACGGGACCATGTACTGGAACTAGATGTATCTGACGTCTATTTCATCACAGGATTGTCGTGCAAAGGGCCAGTGCCC
This sequence comes from Pinus taeda, assembly GCA_000404065.3. Lineage (NCBI taxonomy): Eukaryota > Viridiplantae > Streptophyta > Pinopsida > Pinales > Pinaceae > Pinus > Pinus taeda. The sequence continues at coordinate 25,020 of APFE030951917.1, read as the reverse complement.
CTATTGACAGCTAGCAGTCCATCTGGTGAAAATATGGGGGAGGTGATGGCTCGAGTTTGCCCAGGCGCAAAAATTGGATCCGGCATGTCAAAAGTGGATATCTCCACTGTTCTAGACCTAATACTCAAAGCTCTATTGTTCACCATCACACGAGTTGCAGGGGCATAGGCACCCCATGAAGCCACAAAGAACCAACTAATACTGGCTACAGAGTGTCTCAACCCGACGATCTTCAATTGGGCGGCAGCAGTGACGACCAATATGAAGAGGCAGCTTACAAAAGGTAAGCGTGGCCAAATGCAGTAGTTCGAGTATGGTTCCATTTTGGTAACGTTCTTTTTGGAATGTGTGCCAATCTTTTAGGGCCAAGGGACCTTTGTACCTGATCCGGCGCCTCGAGAGCCGAGGATGGCTCGTTGGGCGGCACTGATGCCGAGAGGGGGGGAGGCCAGTAGATGTCACAGAGGCCTGAGTTTTTTGGGTGGCTTTGCCACCAACTGATTATGGTTGAGTACTGGCCGTATGCAGGGACAAAATTCACAGGTGACCCTGATCTCCTGCTGCCAGAGGGAGAGGATTGGGATGAGGAGATAGGTATGACCTCTTTTTAATTTTGTGTTTTATGATTTTTTTTGTTAATACATGCTTTTTCTAATAACATTTATATGCATATGCAGATGTTGGCCCAGAGCGCCTAGCTAGCATGTCTCCGATTGCGAGGAGAATCCAGGCTGCAGCAGATCCTCAGGAGGAGGTTGGTGATAGAGGAGAACTCATCCAGAACCTTGAGGGTATCACTCGAGGGGTCCCGGACTATGCTCAGCTAGCGGATGTCTCGTTAGCGTACCATAGGCACATCGTGGGGGTGCCCAATCGCATCCACCAACTCCTAAGACATTTAGTGCGAGCAGTGACATGCTACCATGAGCACCATAGGGATTAGATATCTAGGCTTTATTTCCATGCATATTTTTTGAGAGACATGTTGTCTCTAGATGTACTAAGACAAACATGTATTATTTTTTGATGATGCACGCAGTGCAAACATTTGGACACATATATATATACATATGTTTTATGGTTTATTGTGTTTTATGCTTCTTATGCTATTTTAAACTACATGTTATGAAAATGTTTGTCCAATACATAATTAGCTAATGCATCGGTTAACATATTAAATCTCCTTGGAATATGTTGATATGTAATGAAATCAAATTCCATTTCTAACAACTTAACACATAAATACAACCTTAAAATCCGATGGTCTCTGATGGAATAACGCCCATTGAGCTGGTGGATGACAAGATAAGAGTCCAAGTTCACAACCAATGTTTGAATACCAAGATTAATCGCCTCGGCTAGTAATTCGATCACAGCACTATACTCAGCAACATTGTTCATGGTAAAACCTAGACAAACCCCTTGCAGGTCTACTAACTCACCATGAGGATCGTAGATCACCCATGCCGCAGAGGACAAGTTGCGTGTACTGCGGGAGGCACCATCAGCGAAACCAACGTAAGGTGAACCAGACATCTGTCCAAGAAGCAAAAGGAAACAATAAGCAAAAATTACACTAACACACCAAAACAAAAACATGAAAACATGCACACACAACACACTTGCTAAAGCATACGTATGTACAAAAAATAGAGTGCCTAGACTTATGCATAATATTTTTTCAAATACAGCCCATTCTGGGGCTTATCCAGGGGATTCCCTTCGTAATCAATAAGCTCGTAGGCCCCTTTTTGTAAAACTATCTTTACAATGTAAGGCCCGTGCCACATGGGCTCGAATTTTCTTGCCCCCAGCTTATCATTGGCTTGATCGTAGAGCAGGACCAAATCTCCCTCAACAAAAGAGCGAGGATGAACAGTGTTATCGAAGTGACTTTTCACTCGCTTCTTCTATGATTCGATAGCTAAAGAGGCTAGTCAACAAGTCTCGTCTAGCCGCTCCAGGTAAAGAAGGCACTCCTCTACTGGAGTAGTGTCAGGGAGTAATTCGACAGCTAATTTTAACAAAGGAATATCACACTCAATAGGAAGGGTAGCCTCTAGTCCATAAACCAACTAGAAAGGAGTGAAACCAGTGGCATCCTTCACAGAGGTTTGGTAGGCCCACAAAGCAGAGGACAACATCAGGTGCTAGTAGGACTTATGCATACCAATGGTTCGTTGAAGCATCGTAACCAAGACCTTGTTAACGGCTTCTACTTGACCGTTGGCTTGAGGATAGTATGGAGTTGAACTATCATGCCGTAGGCCTAACTGGGTTGTAAGCTCGGACATCATATGATTACGGAAATGGTTTCCGTGATCAGTGACGATGGCTTGAGGGACTCCGAACCGCGAGATAACATGATTGAAAAAAAGCTGCGCTGCAGTGTGACCGTCTTCGGACAATGTAGGCATTGCGTTGGCCCATTTCGTGAAGTAATCGACAGCAACGATGATATACCCATGCCCCCTGGTCGAGCGAGGGTTACAGGTCATATAATCGATGCCCCATTTGGCAAAAGGATCGACGGTAACAACAGGGTGCAGTGGAGCAGGAGGTTCACGCATCTTCCGTTGGTAGATTTGGCACTCATGACAAGAGCAGACAGTAAGAATACAATCCTTAAAGATGGAGGGCCAAAAATAACCAGCGCAGAGGATTTTTTGTGTAGTGGCATATCCAAACATGTGACCGCCACAAGCACCGGAGTGGCAGTCATTTAAAACTCTCTCGGCTTCTTCGAGCGTTAAGCATCGACAGAGAATGGAATCAATGCCGAGACGGTACAGGGTGTCCCCAACAATGCGATATGGTTGGGCTTGATGGCAGATCCGTCGTCGAGCATCTTTAGATGTCTCAAGATGAAAAGAGGACGTATGTAAATAGACAATGATATCCCTGTACCAAGGATCGAGGGTGTTGATGAGGAAGAGAGTTTCGTCTGGAATGTAATCCTCTAACCGAGAGGGTGTGGCAAGGGATGGCAAAGAGCACAACAATTCAGTGAAGACAAGAGATTTCTTGGACTTGGCAGTAGTGAATTCCAAGTTGAACTCTTGGAGGATGACAATCCACTTCGAGTATTTGCCCCCCAGAAACTGACGTGACAAAATGTACGTCATTGGGTTGCAATCAGAGATCACTATCATAGTGCGCAACAAGATATAATGACGGAAGCGTTAGACGACACAAATGGTAGCCAATGCCAACTTCTCTATGTAAGAATATCGATATTCCGTATCTAATAAATTGCAGCTGAGATAATAAATGACGTGTTCAATGCCATCATCGTCATCCTGAACAAGAACCATGCCAATGGTGGTATCAGCAGCGGCCAGATACAAAGTGTAATCACAATGGTAATTTGGAGGATGCAACAAAGGAGCGGAAACAAGGAGAGTTTTGAGATGTTTGAAAGACACTTGAGCTACGGCATCCAATCAAAACGGGGTGTCGCGCTTTAGTAACCGCGTGAAACCTTTGGCCACCTCGGCATAGTTCAGGATGAATCGTCATAAAAAGTTGGATTTACCCTGCAAGCTCTGTGGCTTCGGAAGGAAGTAGGGAGAGGAAGATTCAAAATGGACTTGACTTTAAGGGGATCCATATGGATGCCCTCTTGGGAGACAATGAACCCGAGAAGTCTGCCAGACTCTACGCAGAAGACACACGTATGCGGGTTGAGCCGAATACGGTAGTGTCGACAACGGAGAAAGATTTCGCGGAGATGCATGGGATGGTCTTGACGCTTAGCTGAATGAGCTGGAAGATCATCCAGGTAAGGTTGCACGATGTGTCGAATATCATGAAATGCATAAGACATCGCACGTTGGAAGTTAGCACTAGCATTCTTAAGACCGAAAGGGAGCTTTTTATAAGCGAAAGTGCCCCATGGACAGATAAAGATAGTCTTGTGTTGATCAGCTGGCGGGATATTGATTTGGTTATAACCAGAGAAGCTATCCATAAATGAGTATATCTCACTTCCGACACACTCGTCAATGAGCTGGTCAATGAAGGGTGTGGGGTAGTTATCTTTTGGACAGGCTCGATTAATATCACGGTAATCGACACAGACTCTGATAGTACCCTGCTTTTTATCCATAGGGACGATATTGGAGACCCAATATGTGAGTGGGATTAGGTAGATGAAGTTAGCTTTGAGAAGCTTTTTGACTTCCGCTTTAATCGCTGCAGCCTTTCGGGGGTGCACGGGGTGTAAACACTAATGAATAGGCTTAGCTCCCAGATATGTGGGTATCTCATGCACCACAATGCTTGGGTTGATACCAGGCATTTCTTCGTAAGACCAAGCAAAAACATCCCGAAAGTCACGAAAAAGACCAATATAGAGTTGAATTTCCTCAGGAGTACAAGTGACTCCGATATAGATATGCTCGACAATCCCTGGTTTAACAGAGATGTTGATCAGTTGAGTCTGCGTAATGTTTCCCAGATTCCCTTCAGAGGACACTTTATATACTTGGATGGGTGTCTGAAGGGGTTGTGAAGGGAGACAAGGAGCAAACCGCTCGAGACAGGTCAACATTTCCCGAAGGGTAGGGAGGAACGAGGAATGATGGTGAAGATTGAACCAAGGGGGTTCCTCGAGAGACATGGTATCTATAATGGCTTTGTCAGAACGAAATATTTCCTTTAACGGATCCAAAAAAGCACAATCTCCAAGACAAGGGGAATGAGCGTACGAGTCAAGAGCTCCACTTAGAGAAGCAGATTCAGAAGGAGGAGCTGATACAGAGACAATCTCGATGTAGTTGAGCTCGGCAGGACTCAACGGCATCTCATCGCCCCACAATTCTATCTGGTCAATGGGGGGAAGGACCCAAGGATCAGAACGAACCAAAATCATATTGATAGAGGCAAGGTTCGGAGGTGGGAGTGAAAAGACACCCATGAGAGTGGGATCTTTAAAGAGCCCAGCTCCCACACTCTCTAAGGGAATGGAGGTATGCTCCACAAAAGGTGTGTTACCTTCAGAAGAGGAAGCGAAGAAGGAGAGCTGGTCTACTGTGACAATTTTCCCCTGATGAGGGAAACGAATGACACAAAAGAGGGATGAAACCATGACGCACATGGCATATGTCCAGCTCTGGCCCAAAAGGAGGTTGTAAGTAAGATTTGCATCAACAACTTCAACTTCCACTTCAACAGTCTTCCCTTCCAAAGTAATCGGTAAGTGTTGGAGGATACCATAAGGGAAAGATGATCTGAATGAGGAAGGCAATCTGATGAGGCAGTCTCGGTACAGGGCACTCGAGATCGAAAGTGATTAAATCTGAGTCGGTCGGGTCGATGCCACTGATGGCCGATAGCAAGGACTTCCTCTTGGGGGGATAGCTTTGGAGAACTTCTAGAGTGGACATAGATGACGGAGCCTAAGCTAAGTCCTCAATGATGATGTAGTGCTGAGCAGCACAAGCATTAGGGTTGTAAGACGATATCCGGAGTACACCTTTAGGAGGGGGTCGAATAGGCGTATCAACGCTAGGTCTCTTGATATGGAGCGGACCAAAATTGGATGGAGGAGCGCTTGAGGGGACCTCAAGCTCCTTCTTGGCAGGTGACGGATATTCCTTTGCTCGAGTCGTAATATGAACGGGAATCGTTCTAGCCATGAACACTTGGGAACCAAAGGGAGAAGAAGACGAGGATGGGTTAGCCACCATTTGCGTTTGCTGTGACAGGAAAGGTTCTTTCAGAACCACAGGAGTCCCAGGAGCACCTTTCAATAAACAACTAACTTCGGACCGCCTTGGGTAGTCTTTGGTATAGTGATCCTCGTCACAGATAAGACAAGGATACTTCGGTTTACGTTTGGCTCCTTCCTCAGGTGGAGGTTTAGGGGAGTCCTGTTTGGGTTGATCAGATTTATTCTTCGCTTTCCCCTTCTTCTTTCCTTTTGAGGCTTTATCTGCCGTGGTGGACTGCACGTCGTTGACCTTGGAAGTATTTATGGAAATAGACAAACCCTAAGAAGTGTTTTCATTCGAAGCATTCGATTTTTGCTTCCCAGGGTTCGTGGAAGATTTCTTCGAAGACGGATTTACGGAGCCAATAACACCATCAACAAATGGCTTTGGCAGAGCTTTGGATGTTCTAGGTCTTGGGGCATTAGGAAAATAATCATATAAGGTACTTGACTAAGAATAAGCTAAGTCAAGGTATTGATCACGCGCAATAGCCTGCTCTTCAGTTACACAAGCTCCCATAGCAATGTCTCGCACGATTGCAGGGACAAAGCAGGTCGTAAACCAATCGGTCAGGAGCTGATCAGGAATCTAGAACTTGATCAAATGATGACGCCATCTCCATTCATGTATATGATCGGATATGTGTGTGGCCATGTCCTGTTTAAGAGACGTGAGGAGATGCATTCCCGTCTCATACCGAATGGGCAACTGAAAATGAGTTAGAAATGCCATTGCCAACGAGTTGAAATCTTGAAAGGAACCGCGAGTCAACTCAATATACCACTTAGCAGTCGAGCCAGTGAGAGTCCTTTGGAAAAGCCAGAGCTAGATTGAATCGTCAAGACATGAATTTGACGAACACTAAAGGTGGTAAGTCATAACGTGGGCTTGAGGGTCTTCTCCAGCTTTGCCATCGAATTTGGGACAATCACCAGGTATCTTGGTTGGAACTTGTGGCTAGAATGGATTATGAAGGATAGGATCATTAGTCAATTTGAACACATCTGACAGTTCCAATGTTGCTAACAAGGGTAACTGAGAATTGAAGGACATCTAGGCCTGCGGATAAGAGGTAGCACCAGAGTTCCAACCAGTTGCTGGTTGCCCCCATTGATTTTGTCTGGACGGAGCTGGCCCATAAGGGTTCTGTCTGTAGGGATTCTGTCCATAGGGGTTATAGCCATAACCGGACGGTTGACCCTGGATCTGCCCCCCAGGACCCCATTCATTACCAACCTATCCTTCAGGAGCAACATACTCTTGTTGGTAATTCTGATAAGGAGAAACCTGCATTTGTTGATAATTTTGGTACGGGGAAAACTAAGCTTGCCCCTAGGGTTGCTAGTAACCATACAGTTTCTGGGCTCGATACTGAGCCTGGGGACCAGGCTGCGCTTGATAAGAAGGTTGGGATTGAAATCCACCTTGCATCTGAAGACCATTTTGAGTCTGGGGCCCAACCTGGGGCTAAAAACCGGGTTGAGCTTGAGAAGCAATCACCATTTACATGCCCGGTTGAGCAGGCCCATAAAGATGTCCTTGAGATGATGGAGATTGGGCCACCTGGCCGGAAGGTTGCCCTGGCTGAGTTTGGGATGGACCTACTTGCCCAAAAGGTTGAGCTTGTTGGGTGTTGGGTTGTCCTTCTACAACTGAGGGTTTCTTTTGCGGGACAGATGGCTGAGCGGACTGGATGGTTGGTTGACCTTGAGGGTAACCAACTTGTCCAAATGGTTGACCATACTGGGCAGTGGGTTGGCCTTGCTACACGTAAGGCTAACCACCCTGCCCAGAAGGGTACCCTTGCTAGATCCCAGCTTGTCCTTGTTGCATATAAGGTTGTCCTGGATTCCCATAGGGTTGACCCAAAGGGTATCCTTGATGGACTCCAGGTTGTCCTTGTTGCATATAAGGTTGTCCTGGATTTCCAGAGGGCTGCCCAAGATAAGTGAAAGATGGACCACCATAGGCCAAAGGTTGTCCCTGAAAGAGTTTTCCTTGTGGGCCTCCAAGTTTCCCTGGATAGGATTGCCCATAATACTGCCGCCCATAAGAAGGTTGCGTGTAAGACGGTTGACCTTGATAAGATGGTCCTTGATAAAACTATCCCTGATAAGATGGTCCTTGATCCGGAAGGGGCGCTTGACCACCACCATAATGAGTGGTACCCCAAGCAACGCTTAACGGGACTGAGACCTCAACCGCAGGCTGAGATGGTAAGGATCCAATATACAAATGATGCCCTACAGGGTCATAATAATGATTTGGACCTTGCGCGCCCGGATTCTGGATTGCATGCAAATACTGAATATATGCCTCCCTTGCTAGAATGGAACCAGAAGAAGGTGGGGCACTAAGTGCCGGATGGACAAATCTAGGTGTAGGTACCGACTGGCCACTATTTACTGAACTATGGGATATACCAGCAACAGTAGTTACAAACGAAGATGCCGTAAGGACACTAACAACCGGTGTTGAAGATGCTACACAAACAGTCGGAATAGTCGGGACTGAAGTGACAACTGTATTGTGAACTTGTGGAATAAAAGATCCTGTAGTGGGAGTGATGTTGTGATCCCACATGGTACCTGAGGAGGAGTTCCTATAACCCATAACATCCCTCAAAGCCTTATAGCATAAGGGCAACGTGACACCAAGAGGGGTGACAGTGAAGGGCGGGGTTATGGATGGGGTTACGGTCGAGACAATAGTTTCGACACTCGTCACAATGGGTGTCTCACTCATGATAGGAGATGTGTTATCCATGTCAGAGGAAGTCAGTGAGACCGAAACACCAGTAGGAGTAAAAGGAGTATCCTCTTCGGAAGGCTCCCAAATAGGGTTCCAATATAGATCGTGAAAATCATCTTCTGGAGCACGAGAGTTCAACGGTTGGACACTCAGAATAACACGGAAAGTGTCACCACAAACCGGTGTCTCAAGAGCAGCAGAAGAAGGAGACCCTTGGTCACTAGGGACGGGAGATGGGATTGATGGTTCCACCAGGTTGATTCGATTCAAAAAATCCTAGACAAACTAACGAGAGAAAGCCCTACTCAAACTAACGCAAACAATATCTAACAGGGTAAGTGTGAACGTGGCCGAATAAATTTTAAGACACAAGGACATAACTTGACCTTTTCATCTTTAAAGAGTCGAGAAAAGGACAAATAGATGACTCTAGTCACCTTCGCATGTTTAGTGAGCCCGAAGTGACAAATGCTCAAGTGCGCCTTTTCTTTTAGGGAGTCCGAAAAGGATCAAAAAGTGACTACTCTGGAGAACTAGGCAAAAGGTTTACCAGACAATCCGTAAAACTGCATATACACCTTGGAAATCGTATGAAAACCAAGGAATTTCCGTACAACAGTCAATCTTCCCGAATGTTGTGTTCGATGCATTACGGGTTGTAAGGCAGCAGACATGGCTTCCTACGGATAAAGGATGATAACCTAGTGGGGTCTCCCCATATACTCGACGGTACGTGGGAGCACAAGTCTGTACTAGACCACAATTGAGCCACAAAACGAGGAATCACCCAACCTTGAGTAGAAACAAAAGTGACTAGGTTTAACGACGCCGGAGCAAGTCTCTAGCCTAGACCTCTAAAAGTGTGCATTATGTTCCAATGCATTGTTAGATTCATTCAGTTTATTTTAAAGTTTATCTTGTATTAGATTTCAGTTTTCAGGCCTTACCGTATGTGATATCTCAAAATTCCCTAAATGCAAACTATATGCCAAAATATGTCATTTCATTCAATGAATGCTAGTTACGAGAGGGTTTGAGAGCTTTCACGCAAACAAAATGATCACAAAACAACAAAGAACTTCCCTAATGCAGCTAATGGAAATTAACAAAATTTTCTTTGAGATCACTAATCACTAATCAAAATGAAAAGCTCTAATTTTCTTAATTAATACAAAGCAAAAGAGAGTTTTTCTTTTATGTCGATGGCAAAGTGCATTAAATAAACTTTGAGAAATGATAACGAATAATTTCTATTCAATACAAGCACATTCATTTCCCTAAATCACAAAGAAAACCTCCAAAGAACAAGAAAAGTCCCAAAGAGACCAATGAGTCGTGTAATCTAGGCTCAAAGCGAGACGAAGCAGAATTCAAGTGAAAATGAAGCAAGTCACCCAAATAACGCAATAAAATGATTTACAACCACCAAACAAGTGCAAGGGAGTAATCAGAGAGTCGACTGGACCACTAGAAGATCAAAACACCTGAGGAAGGCTCGACACATAAAGCCACTAGATGCCCTAGGGCTAGAAATGTGAAGTCGATGGAAAAAAGTGAACACCCAAAGGGTAACGATCAAAGCCAGTCAAATCACACTGCAACACACTCAAGTAGTCTAAAAAAGGTACCCAGACCAAAAACCAAGCTTAGAGGGCTCACAGCCAAGCAAACTTCAAAAGTTCCCAGGCCTGGCGTGACTGTCAGGCTGCAACTAGTACCTTTGAGGGATTGGTGCGGGTTGTTAATGAGCAACTAGCGTCAATTGGTGCGACTGTAATGCTATAAAAGAGCGCCAACCAAGTTTGCTATGGGAAAATAAAAAACAAACGAGCCAAAGCTAAGTCAACAGTACCCAGGTACACCAAGGGGCAAGAAGCAATACAAAGACTCAACCCAGAAGGCTAACCAAGCAGGAGAAACCAAGAAAAAACCAAGAAACAAGGCAAGTTCCAAGCCGTTTAGTTCGTAAACCAAACCGGAGATGGACTGAAGTGGTGTTGATCTACTTTGCTAATGTAGAGCAATAGCGTTTCAAAGGCTATCTGGCCATACTTCAGGCTCCGTCTAAAGTTTACAAATCAAACAACAAGACAAAAAGCCAACTCCCCAGTGGAGTCGCCAAATTGTTGTGGAGGTAAATCCCCTCTGCGAACAGATGTGATCCCTACTAGCCCAAATGGGGTCTAGCAACAATAAAACAACGCTAACGCACAGGTTCCTAATTGCAAATTAAATACCAATGATGAGGGCCTACCTGGATTCCAACGCTAGTACTTGTGGAATATTCGATGCTCCCATTCCTTTGCTCCGGCCGGTCACAATCCCCACGATCCTCATGAATGAACACCTGCACATGCAAAGACCGACACAAACACAAGCATAAAATCCAATAAATGCAACTATATATCAGTCAGAAAGGATATAAGTCAATCATCATTACAAAGACAATAAGGGTGGAACCATAATGATAGTGATCTATTATTAATAAACAAAGAAGAATACAACCATAGTTCTGACGTCAAATCCTCCTTTGGCTGGGTGATCAGTAGCACATGCCTTGCAAAGCTTGTTAGGAATGGGGAACAATCCTCTCTCTCCTTGGTTACTTGGACAAGAATCTCCTCACCTAAGATTTAGCCTCATGGGAATGAAGAAGGCTTCTTGTAGTATGAGCTTAGCAATTCTTAGACTTTGGGACTTAGAATTTGGAACTTGGAGATTAGAACTACTAACTAGCTTGTCAAAGGCAAAAGGACAAGATTTTATAGATATAGGAGAAGGGGTTAGGATCATCCACAAGATTCATGGGATTGGCTTTATCACTAGAAAGCTTCCATGAGAGGTGGAGAATTACTTCCCTTCTATGGAGATTCGAAGCCCAACTAGACTAACTCAAGATGGAATCAGTTCATGAATAGGTTAGGAAGAACCTTCATAAGTTTGTTTGTTAAAAACTTTACCCAACTGGGCTGGCACGAGTGCAACTCTGAGAGAGAGCGCCAGCTAGCGCACCCCCTTTAGAGGATTTCCCCCATTGGCACGAGTGATACACAGTGGAACCGCGCCAATGGAAAAAGGGCTATTTTTATGGGTATTCTGCAGAAGGTGTCTTCAGGGCATATGAAGTACATACTCAAGGGGATACAATGCAAGTGTTTTCAGGTTATGTCACTTCTCACAGGTCCTAGAATAAGTCCTCCAATGTGCGGGAGAAGGGGTAACAGGGACGGTGAAAAATTACTGTGTAACAGTCCCCAATAGGTCCTCTACAAGATTCTCCAACAAGGATAATAATGTGAATAGCTAATCCAAAATGAAGGTTGAGGTCTACTCTGAATAGGCCAAAGGGTAGGCCTAGGTCAGCTCCAAAGTAGCCAAGATTCTGATCTAGAAAGAGGCCAAGATCCTATCTTAAATCAAGGTGCATTATGATCTTGAAAGAAAGGTCCAAATATTCCTTGTCATAGGTTTAAAGGGGTGAGAATTTGAGAGTCTCTAGTCTCCATAGGTTTGAAAAAAGGGGTAAAACAAAGGTTTGTACTAACCTCATACCTGATCTATAGAGGGAAAAAAATATCTGCTCATGAATAGGATGCGGTATGCTAAAAAAGAGGGGTTGAAACTCTGTTCAACTGTGACTGCATAATGCATGAAAAACCAGAAGTATATAACCAAAACCTAAAAGGAATCCTTCATTTCTCCTTCATCAACTCCTTTAGTTCACAAGGTGTGAACTCCTTCTTTATCTCATATCTAAATTGTTTCTTGTCTCTTGGTTGATTTGGATGGGTGAAGTGGAGAGGTGTTGTGACACCCCTAGTACTTGTTCCCTTGAATTTTATACTAATGTAATGGCTTGAAGCGTGGGAACAAAGATCCATGATCTAAGGGTGAAAAGGAAGAAGAATCTAAGTGGTGTTAGATAGCACCATTTCTTAATCAAATGTGGCAAATAGTAAGAAAGATCTTGAAGAATGTTCCTTGAGGAACGTGATGGGACACACAAGAATGTTCCATGAGGAACATGGAGAGACATAAGAAAAATAATAAAAAGGAATTTGAACAACACTAGAGGGGTCGTTTTCAGGAATTCAAGCCGGATTTTGGGCAAGAAGCCAAAACTTGTGAATATCATTACCAATTAAATTTAATAGAAGAATTCCCCTTGGATCATGGATATGGATTTGTGGTGTTTTTTACAAGAGGTACAGGCTACAACTAGTCTATGGTTGGGATCATTGTTAAAATTTTATTAAGTGTTATTAATTTGAGTTGTGAATATGATTCTTAGTTCTTTATTGAAATTTATGTATGGCTCTATGATAAATTTGTAGGGTTGTAGTAAATTGTTACAAGGAATTCAATATGCAAAATGTCTTGAGTGATTAGTGAATTGTATTCAAATCCTACCTTGCAGTTGTAAGTAATATGTCTTAATTTTTATATGCAAGTTAATATGCACATGTGGACATGCAAGGCTCAATGAGTACAATTCTTTTGATTTATATTATAACTTTTCTTCTATTAGGTTTCAAAATCTAAAAAAAATTCCATATTTAGGGGAAATCCTACTTATAATCTGGTTAGCATTTCAGATATTAGGTCAGAATATTCTAGGAAATATGATATGAGCAAGATGAAATTCCTAAATGCATCTTTGAATAGGTCACGCTGGAATTTCTTCCATAACATATCTTCTGTTAGGTTCTAGAAGAAAAAACTTTTCCACATGTCAAAATCCCACTAATCACATGGTAAAATTTTCAGATATTTGGTCACAATATTTTAGGAGATATGAGCATAGGAAGTCGATCCTCTTGAATTCTCCTAAAATAATGCATCAAACAAGTCATGCTAGAATTTTTGTTATAACTTTTTTTGGGAGGTCCTAGAATCTGAAAAATGCATTCATGTTGAAGGGAAATCCCATTTATCATATGGTAAAAAATTGATATGTTGGGCCACAATATTTAAGGAGATATGAGCAGAGGAAGTGAAGCTTCTTGAATTGTCCTAGATCTGTGTACCAAATATGTTATGTTGGTATGTTTGTTATAACTTTTCATCTATGAGGTTCAACAAGTTGAAACTTGAACCATAGTGAGGGAAACTCCCACTGATCATCTGGTTTAGATTCCATAAATTGTACTGCTACAATTTAGGAGATATGCAATGAATCATTTACTATATTAGTTTGCATGTAAAATGTTTGAAGAAATTCTCAAGTGGTTCAATGATTCATTGCATAGAAATTGTTTGATGAAATGCCCCAATGAGTATGTTGTTTTGTAGTTGGGAATATTATTGTTGTGTAATAGTGTTTTTGTAGCTGATATATTCTTATTTGTATGCAATTAGTTTAGTATATTATCTTGCATGCAAAGTGTTTGAAGAAATGCTCAAATGGTTCAATGATTCATTGAATACAAATTGTTTGATTAAATACCCCAATGAGTATGTTGTTTTATGGTTGGGGATAGTATTGTTGTAGCTGATATATGCTTATTTGTATGCAAAGAGTTTACTATATTAGTTTGCATGCAACGTGTTTGAAGAAATTCTGAAATGGTTAAATGATTCATTGCATACAAATTGTTTAATGAAATTCCCTAATGAGTATGTTGTTTTATGGTTGGGGATAGTATTGTTGTGTAATAGTATTATTGTAGCTGATATATGTTTGATTGTATGCAAGAAATTCACTGTATTAGTTTTTTTATGAAACCAACTCACAAAAATATAGAAAATATAGATGAACGCCTTAGAATTCAGCATCTTCGATGGGGCAACCTCCTTTACATTAAATAGATGGACAATTCTTTGATGATACAAATGAAAAGACCTCCTTTCTATATATAGGAGTCTAAGGGGTCATAATATAAT